>PVJI01004158.1:0-112351 GCA_004026765.1 Micronycteris hirsuta | reverse complement strand
GTGTGCATGAGATCAGCAGGAGTGAAGGTCAGAAAGAGGAAGGGAAGGAAACCCACCGCAAGTAAAGAGTGAGACTCTGGACACATGGCTTTCCTCCCTGAAGCCATCCAACCCCCGAGGCCTTGATGTGACCTGGCTCCTCGCTGAGAAGCTTCACTTTCCAGTCTCAGTGCAGTGGTAGTGACCCCTGGCTAATTGAAGCTGGCAGATTTTGACATGTGTTTCCTGGGGCTGGCCTTGAAGATGCTCTGATGCTAATTTAGAAAGACTCTCAGGCTGGAACACTAGATGCATGGCTTGATCCCTATACCTCCACCAGATGTGACAGGATCGTTTATGTTAGGAATTCTGAAGGGCTGTCCAACCAGAGCCCTGGACTGGTGCCTGGAAGTTGGCTCCAAGCCCACCCTTGCTTGAGCCAAAACCCTCAGGGCACCAACTGGGTGGTGAGGGTATCTCTGGGCTCCGGGTTAGGAAGCCAAATCATCAGTCCCCTGTCTGCCAAAGCCAAGACTGGCACATCTGTGACCACAGCCTCTGTGTAAAAAGACATATCAAGGTTAACACAGGGGACTGAGGTTAAAGCTGTCCAAGAGATTTACTGGAACACACCGCTGAGGTAGGGTGGACACCATCTTCTGTGTAGGGATTTCTGCACCACATGGAGTTAGATAGACTTGCAATTGGCTGAGTAAAAATACCCAAGAAGTATTGATTCTTGAAATAATGAAGAAAGGTCCTTGATAGTGTGTCGCAGTCCTTTGCTTTCTCCTGGTCAATATTTTTACCAATGATTTGGAGAAAGACAAAGACAGAAAGCTTAAAGTGGGCGAATATCAGCAAGCTGGAAAGAGCAGATAACACACTGGTTGGCAGAAGGAGCATCCATGAAGATCTTCGTCATCTAGCAAGACTGGCTGAAATGAACAAGTTGGGTTTGAATGAGACAGCTCTAAGGACCTACATTTCAGTTCAGAAAAGCATGAGATTGAGTTCGGCCCACACCAATGACAGCTCACAGGAAAAAGGTTGGGGGGAGAGGGTGTCTGCTGAATCTGAGCTCAGCATAAGCCAAAACTGTAATGTGGATTCTAAAACTTGGATTATACTGACAGATGTGTTAATATGTGGAATAAATCATGCAAGTCCAACTGTATCCATGCTTGGAATTTTTCTCTGGCACCCTCTTTTTAAAAGGGGTGTTGGTAAATGGGAGGTGATGGCTGGAACAGGAAAGGCCCTGAAAACATCAAGTGAGGAGTGGCTGCAGCAAATGAGGTGCTGCGCTAGGAATGGAAGACGCTCAGCGGAGGAGAACAGCTGACCGCAGACATCTGCAGAACTGCCCTGTGAGGATGGTTCTGCCTTTGTCTGCGGGCTCAGGGAGCAGCTTTCAGACCCACGGGTGGAAATTGTGGGTTCCCCGATCAAAAAGGGGAATAGGCTGCATTATAACACAGGAGATTCTCCATCCCTAGAAGTATTCAAGCAGAGGCGAAATGAACCTTTGTCAGAAACATGGTAGACACTTTACTGGAACCCACAGGTTGTCCTTTCCAGCTCTGGGGGCTCTGTCCATTCAGGGCCGTGCAACGACAAAAGGAAGGGTCTCAGGGAATGATAAGAAGGGGGACACCATGGCCAGCCACCTGCTGGAATTCTGGCCACGTGGACCAATGGGAGGTGGCTCACATGTGGTCTCAGGGTAAAGGAGGGAGACGAGGTTAATTTCTTATAAGCACCAGCCTCTGGATGCCAGACATGCCCTGCAGGGGAGAAGCTTCTTGCCCCAGGCTCAAGCTGAGACACGCCCAGAAGAGAGGAGACCTGCGGTACTTGTCCAAAGCCCTGGTACCACTGACGCCACCCACAGAGGCTGCACAACAGGCTCTGCACCAGGCACTACCTTGTGTTCCACATGCAAAGGTGATATCCAAGCAGAAAAGAGACCTCGGAACTCAGAACAGCAGGCAGCATCCCCACCAAGAGACCTGAGATAAAGTCAGCTCGGTAGTCATATGAAGTCACTCCCTGTCTACCCTTTGTGTTTTCTTCTGTAAAGAAACAAGGGCGAGGGGGAGGGGGGCGGTGAATGCTGGTGATGAGTAAGCCTGATCCCTTCTACCTCTCACATTTGCTATGAATGTTATGAATTTTGTGACTTTTGCTTCAGTGACATCCAGGACACATGACCGAAGAATCAGGGTGAGGCGGAGCGCTGGTGGTGTAATCAATTTTCCACAAGAATGAGGCCAAAGCAGGATGTCCCTGAAGAAAAACCTCCTTAAGGACAACTTTGGGGCCAGGCATAGAGGAGACCCAACGACTGAGAAGTCCTGACCCCATTTGTTTTCCCACTCATATCCCTGGGAATAATGTTAAAAGTGCAAATCCCAGTACAAGTTAATGAACGAGTTCCCTGCTGCTCTTGGGGTCACTTCCACCCTGGAGGAAATTGACTCCCCTCTTCTGACCTTTTCCTTCCTCATTCAGCCTCATCCTCTTCTTACTCCCTTGAGCCCTTCACTACTTGTAAGCCCCTGTGGCTGTTCTTTTTAGTCAACAGGATATTTATTAAGCTCTTACAGAAGAGTCCGTGAGAGCTCTTCTTTTCTCTCCTTTCCCTGTTCAACCCTCAAGCCTACATTTCCTCTGATTAACCCCCAGGAAAGCAGACAGGTCAGTCTGAGAAAGTTTCCTTCATGGGTCCAGAGGATAAGAATGGGCTGTGCTGGGAAACAGAGGGGTGGGAGGCATCTTTGAAGAAGATTAATGGAAGAAGATGTCCGTTGCTTTACTTAGTAGATTATTTTCAAAATGGTATCAGTTCCTTCTTTTTCATAGAGTTTTCTTGTCTTCAAGAAACAAGAGAGGAAATAGATGCATAGAGATAAGTTTAGGTCAATGGTTCTTGAATTCTTTATCCAAAGACCTGTGAATCTTTGTAGGCTTCCCATTCCACTGTTTTGGATTCTTAAAATTTTCCGAACTCATATATTCATCAAAACCAAATATTTAGACTCTTGATTGAGTTGTGGGCTGTATTCATTCTCATTTTCTCTCTCTCTCTCTGTCTCTCTCTCTCGCTTGGGCTCAGAAAAGGGGAGGGACATGGAAGGTCAGTGACGACAATGGGGGCTGGAGGCGTGGGTGGTGGTAGGTCTGGGGGTGAACAGAACTGTGCTCACAGCGGCCATCGGTACAGGCTGGAGGCAAGGCTAAGAGCTCCTGCAGTTCAGGCTGTTCAGTTCCAACATCCTGGGAACTTTCTGTCCTCAGTTCAGGTCATGTCCTGCACACCAAGAAACACTGAGGCAGGTACTGCAAGAGCCCTGTGTGTGTAAAGGCAGGTGACAGAGGAGAACTGGCCACCTCTTTTCCTGTGTATTAAGGATTTACTAAATCCTTAATATGTGTGTCTACTGCCATGTGGGAAATAAACTTTAACTAGTTTTCTCCACCTTCAAGAAGCTAACCACTTGGTTGATATCATTTTGGGACACCCAAGGTACTCATCTGAGTCGAATGGGTAAAGTTTGGTCTTATTTGGGGGCAGACAGAGGGACAAGAAGGCGTTCAGTGTTTTCTTTTCCACACTGGGATGTCTATACTTATCAGGAGAGAGCAAATAAGGGTGGCTGTAGGGCCCTGTGAGCACTGGGGGTGTGATGATGTCACCAGTATCCCCTCAGGCCATCATTTCTCTGCTGAGCTCTTGGACCCATGTCTGCTCTGCTATCCTGAGGCATATCCTCATCCTGGATGGTGAGACATACTATCTCCAGTTCCATGCTCTATTATCCTCATGAGTTTTCTCATGTACTTCTCTCATCTTTACCCCACAATTAAAGATGGAAAACACAGCTCAGGCAAAATCTGAAATGACCTTATTTGGGGAAAAAAACCCCTTAAGGAACAGGGAAAATTCAGATGTCTCTATCCCACTCTCCAAAGCTTGGATGAACAGACAAGATCTGTAAGAGATTCAAAATGTGCACCCTCTTTCCTAAGGAGCTTTAATCTACTGTGAAGACAAGGCTTAGACTGTGAGGACTTTAAAAACAAACAAATAACAACACATTTAAATAGTCAAATCAGACATTGGAGGCGAATAGAGTCATCTCTGGGTTGGCCACATACAGCGGGTTTTTCTGGAAACCTCAATTTTAACATTTAGTCTCATTGCTAGATCACATATCCTATTTCAGTTCAGATAATAGAGTCGCTATAGCTGTGTGCCAAAGAGTCAATCAGATGATGCATGTAAGAGAATTTCAGAGAAGGGAGAGCTCCGTGGAAACAGGGGAGGTCCGAGAGGGCTTCCTGGAGGCCACAACAGGGCCTTGGAAGGTAGTCCTCATTCTCCACGTGAGCACACCTGCTAGTCCAGCTCTTCCAAGGCCTGGCCTCCCAGCTGACTTGCCTCCACTCCTACTTTCATCTCTTCTGAGCCTGCTCTATGTGTGCTCTCCCTCTGCCCCTGTGGCACAGTGTCCCAACATCTATAATTTACTGCAGCAGATGTGCACAGGGAAAGAAGAGAATGGAGGTGAAGACTGTAAACAACCCTCCCACCACCACCCCTGTCACGCTCAAAGCTTAGGCAGGCCCCACATCTGCCCTGGGGGCCTTCATGCCAGGTGTCCCTTCCACAGCTCCATCAGACCCTGGGGCTCCTGGGATCACTGTGGCACCAAGATCTGGCAGCAAGCAGCCCCACCAGAAAAGCCAGTGGCTCTGGGGTTTCCAGCACCTGGGTTACTGCCAGCAGTGGGACCACTGTTCCTCTCAAGGATCAGAGCCCCAATTCACAAATACTCATTGAGTTCCTGCCATGGGCTAGACACAGACAATTCAACAATGAACCCAAGAAGATCTTTGCTATCAAGGAGTTTGATGATCCAGTGGGGAAGTGGTTGAGTAACAATCAATTGGTACATAGAGCCTGGACGCTGGGCGGGGAACTGTCCTCTCAGGGAACCTTGGAAGGCTGGTGATCTTGGCTAAAAGTGAGCTGGCTTCCCATCTCAGACTATTGCTCCTCTGCAGAGAACAACTTCCTCCCAACAACTCTAGTTGCCTTTGAGCTTGACTTCAGTCTTCCTCAAAAATATCACTTCTCAGAAACCTACCTCCACTAATCATATTCCATTCTGAACCTCTGTGCCCATCTGAGGATGTGGGACATGGCATGCCACACCCATCCCAAATATTTTTGGTGCCTCTCTTCCAAGTGGTGATACTGACTCCCATTTCAACTATGACTCACTTGAGAATAAGGTCCATACTTTTTATTATTTTCATCTTCCCTTGGAGGTCCTAAGGAGAGGATGGTGCTGAAACCGTGGTTCGAAGCACAGGCTTTGAAGTCATGGGCCCTCAGTACAAAATCTGGCTCCACACTAATTAGCCTAGGATATGTAGGCACGTTGCCTATTTTGGCGAGCCCCCATTTTACCTTCTAGTCAATGTATGTAATTAATATATCCCCTGGGATATATACCCCTGGGGATTATGTAAGGAGGAGTAAATGAGATAACATAGGGAAAAGGTTGAATTCCGCATCAGATACTACCAGGTTCTCAAGAAATCAGGGTTCTTTTGGTGCCGGATTTGTACACAGCAGAGATTCAGTGTGACCAAGAGACTTCCTGTGCCCTTGGCTTGATTAGGAGGAACAAGGCCTGTTTACCCCAGGCTGGCCCACAGGAGGAGAGATAAGGAACACCCCAAGTATTTTCTAAGCCACCCGGGAAATGCCCTGTCCCTCATGGTAGCCAGGCACACAGGGCTGTCTCTGTACTTGGCCACTTTGCAGAGGACTAGGGAAGAGCAGTAGGAAAGCTGGGGACTCCCGGTGTACCAATGAGACTGTTGGCATGTCCCCAAGGGTCTGTGAACATGGGAAAAGATGAGAGGAGCAAGGTCCAGTGACAGGCCACCCCTCCCAGTCAGATCAAGTTCTTTCCTTTACCAGCATTCTCTCCTTCACTGTTCTGCCACCACCTACCCAGAACAAAGAGGGACCTCAAGTGCGAGCCAAGGGCTGGACAAGACAAATGCCTATGGCAGCCTTCTCTCACCAGTGTGGCTTCTGGAAATAGCTGCTCTGCCCGCAGAGGAGCTGGCCATTCCCCAGTCCTTCAGCTGGAGCAGCACTCCCCTCAAGTGGCAGATGAGATAATGCCACTGAGACTAGCTTCTGCCCATCCACAGAGAGACAGCCTTCGTACAGGCAGCAGAGGTTGGCCAGCCTCCTAGACAAGATGGGACAACCTCTACACAGCAAGCAGGCGGGCAAACTCCTGCGGAATTGGGTCCTGGGGCAGCTCTCTGGAACGGCAGAGCCCCACTTCCCCTCCCCGCCACCACCTGCCCACTGCACCTCCATGAAATGGAAGGCATATGTGTGATCTCAGACTTATGTGTGATCTCAGACTTATCTGTTGATCCCTACAGAACTACTACCTACATTGTCTGCATAAAAAAAGTCTTTGTGGCCCTGGCTGGTGTAGCTCAGTGGATTGAGCGCGGGCTGGGAACCAGAGGATCCCGGTTCGATTCCCTGGCACATGCCTGGGTTGCGGGCCAGGTCCCCATTGAGGGCCATGTGAGAGGCAACCATACATTGCTGTTTCTCTCCCTCTCTCCCTCCCTTACCCTCTCTCTAAAAATAAATAAAAATAAAATCTTAAAAAAAATTTTTTTTGTTAAACACTTGTCTCCTGGTGGTGTTAACTAGCTACGATGCACAGGAATTGCCAGGGCTCCTTATAGACTTCAATATATAAAATGCTTATATTCCTTCTTCACAAATATTTATTAAGCACCTACTATGTGCTAGATGAATGGAGAGAAAAAGTACAAATCAGACATGGTTCCCCCCATCTAGGAGAATATAATCTAAAAGGGGGAAAAGACTTATACCACAAAGGTAATCTTTTCTTTTTTTCCCCTAGAGAAACCAGTTTAATGACAACATGCTGTATGATGTGGGTGCACACCCGCACTGACCAGAGCATCTCCCCTAGGCCCTACAGCCAGAGCGCAGCGCAGCCTCTGGCCCTCATGGGGACTCAAGAATGAGAGAGCAAAGTGCATCGTGTTCTTAGAGAATAGAACAGGCATGGGGCCCTGAGCCAGGCCAGGGTCTCGAGCCCACGTTTGTGTGTTGGTGCAGAGCCGCAGGCTCACAGCCCCTCCTCAGCATCTATTGTTATTGGTAATACTAAAAATACATTAACATCCCATGGAAACACAAAGAGGGAGCAGTTAATTCCACTGAATATCTAGGGACATCGCAACAGAAGGCTGGGGGTCTTTATACGGAGGGCCACCCATCCCCATCTTGGGCCCTCTGGGAAGCTAGCATGTGACACCAAAACCTAGCAGCAAGCAGCCCACCCAAGGATGCCAGCAGGCTGGGTCACCATCACTGGTGGGAACATTATTTTCCTTAAAGGCTATAATAATTATAATACCAATTGTAATAGCCATTCAAAAAATATACTTTAGTTCCTTCTTTGGGCAGACACTGGAAAATGTAAGGAACCTAACTCTATCACCTTGACCTCATTTGCTTCTACCAAGTCCCACTTAGTATTTCTGAATAACCAGGCGTTTTGCAAAGATAGTCTTGACAGCAAGGGTGAAAGATCCAAATTCAAGGAGGCTCAAGGAACGTGTGTCTGTGTGTGCACGCGCCCTCAGCGGGATGGAGGGAAAGGGTGATGGTGAAGATAAGAAAGTGAGGCCGCATTAAAAAGTGGAAAAACATTTTAACTGCATTAAGCACTTGGCATGTCTTAGACTAAGGGTACTTGAGAATCATTGTTTTAACTGAGTTAAGGTAGGTTATAAATGATTAGACCAGGCACTATCTCTACCTTTTAGAATTACGCACAATTCATGTTACCCACTTTTTAAATATTTGCTTTTTTTCCTAGACCTTCAGCTCCAAAGGTCAGTCCTGCCCATCGCCTAGTCCTACGCCTGGCTGAGAACAGCAGGTAGGTAAATATGAATGAATGATCTGCAGTTCTTTCATCTCACTGAATGTAGAACAAAAGGAAGTGAGAGTTACTATAGCTCCACAATGGGAACGCTGCCCTAACAAGAGGAATTTGGAAAGCCTGGGACAGACTTCCAATGAAACATAATTTCCTTGCTTAGGAAACTATGCGAATGGGATTGGCATCGATCAGTCCAGGCTGGGCAGGTGGGGTCCCGCATGTAGCGTGGGGACAGCCAACCCTCCCTGCACGCGATGGCTTGTGGCCGAGTCCCAGCAGCACGGAAGGTGTCCTCCTCACGAGGCTGCGTTTTCCAAGAACTTGGAGTGCTGCTCAAATACCCAACATCTGTGAATTTCCACAGTACCTTTCTCCAAGGAATTCCACACACTTATAGACATGAGCTCATTCATCCTCTCTTTCCCTCTGAGGCAGGGTGGGGACCAGCATGATGACCTCTGTTAAACATGTTGGGGGAACAGGCACAGAGAAGGAGAGAAACTTTCCCAAGTTTACACAGCAGCTACAGGACTGCTGAAGGGGAACTGGGAGGTCGGGCCCGATGCCCCACACGGGTTCCCTCTCCTGCCTTAGTCTTGACATTGTCCTGAGAGTTAAGAGCATGAAGAAAATGTACATATTACGAGGACTGTTGTATTATTATCATGAATACCTGGTAAAATTCAACAAGACCACTGAAAAACAGTATTAACCCTAAGCTCTCTTCTTCTTCCAGGTTTCTACCTCAATGATTAGGACCTTGTAGGGGAGCAGAAATGAAGAATAAAATGCAACTCAAGAACCACTGTAGCAGCAAATTCTACCCCCAAATCAAGGCCTGAGCAGTGGGACTAACACATTATTTTGCTTGGGGAGTATTTTGCTTTGGAACATGCAATGCTTTGGGAAACTAAGAAAGGCAAGGACGCCTGGCCTAGAGGCAAAGACCACTGAGTGCTGCAAGAGGCCTGGGGGCAGGGACAACCCCTCCCTAGAAGGACCAGTCACCCTTCTCTGCTCTAATCAGAGGGTTCTCTTAATTAATCCAAAGCCCTGGTTGTCACCGTCAACAAGGATTTTCTTCCAGTCAATCCTTAAAGCCCCAGCTGCCTCCAAACAAAGGCTTGACTCCCGCACTCCCTTTCAGAGAGGCTTAAAGTATTGACTGATCCAATCCCATCTGCACCTACTCAAATCCTTGGGAACTTGGATGTAAAGGGCTGAGACCCAAAAAGTGAAAATCTCAATTAGGCACGCTGCTTTATCCAAACCGAAGGCACAACAGCACACAGGCTAATCCAGATTGGCTTATTACTCCTCAAACAGGTCAATGCGTAATAGGGCCTGGGTGGTGCCCAGTTCAGCCAAGTCTGGCGTTCTACTCAGTCTCTCTTGCTCCCTCACTTCACTAAAGAGGAAACCCTGACCCATGGGTGTACCCCTTTAGTACTCTTTATCAGAGCCTTTCTGGTGCCAGGAACGCACCATGGATATTTCCAGATGATCAGCACACCAGTCTCCTAAATCCTGCATAGGAAGTCCAGGTCTTACGGGGCCAAGGCCTCAAGTCAGTGATTTGATCTCTGGAGATGTGAAAAAGAGATGCAGAGGAAAATGAAGGAAGAGAAAGTGAAGGCCACGGGATGTATAATTATCTCTAGAGAGATCAATTTCAGAAGATTTGGGGAGGAAAATGAAATGCAAGTTTATTAAAGGGCAAATGAGAGTAAGGAAGCCAAGGTAGAAACTTCAAGAAGAATGAACGTGAGGGGAAAAAGGGAGATATTTGTACTAAGGGCAAGATAGCTGGAGGGAGGGAACATATTTGAGAAATGATCTGATTGAAAGAGTGGAGTCTTTGACCTGGTTTGAGGGAAAGGAGTTAGAGACTGTAAGTGTGAAAGAAAAGGGATCTTCATTGAGTAAAAGCCCAGGAGTAGGTGGGGGCCAGGGACATGAACACAGAGACAGGCTTTTTGCAGGAAGGGGACATCCTTGTTCATTCTGTACCTTCTGGGTGGAGCCTGGAATCTGCTGTTCTACATGGGGGCCTGGCTTCTCAGCTCTTGGTGGGTGTGACCTCCAGGGCCAGCCTGCCCGCCCCACCAGTGAGGACAGAGGTCCTGCTCCTAAGAGCTCACTGACTCTGGCCCACTCCGTGACAGCCTCTTATCTTTCCCCCAAACTCACCTGAGATTTCTGAGTTTGGCTGCCCCACACCTCTGAGACCTGTTCCCCTCTAATCCCAGCGAGAGGCACGAGCAGGTGAATTTAGACTCCTGCTGGGGGACCCTCAGCAATGGGCAGGTTTAAGGAGAGATGCCTGCCCTGCTGTGGTCTTTGTCTTCCTGTGGCCTAGCTTAGGGATATGAGCTGTTGAGTCACCAGACCAGTGTCTGGCACACAGGATAAACATAAGAAATAGTTGTTGAATGTAAACCTATTTTGCATTCTTCTTCCTTTCTTTGAGTTTTCTTATGGGAAATGATTTTTCCCAGCCCAGGAAGCTAAAATGTTGCTTGTGTGAGATGCTGATATAGGACAGACTCCCAGCATGGGCACTATGTGAGTTTAGCTGTGACCACTTGCAGAATCCAGCTCTCCATAGGCCTTAGTTCTAAATCACTCAAGGAGATTTTTGCTCTGAGAATCAATTGACTGGGTGGAGGTAATGATGAAGTCACTCCTTAATGCAGCGCTCTCAACAGAACTCACAGGATTGCTGGAGACACTGAAGGGGAAGTGATAGTCAAACTACTATGAATCTAGTCCCACATCCAGGATCAAAACCTATGGTTTTGGAACCACTCACCTTTGAGCCTCACTATTTTCTCAGGATTCCCCTAAAACAACACACTCAAAAAAAAAAAAAAAAGCCAAATAAGAATGAATGCTCTGCAATTGGGGAATCCATAGTTGCTACTGAGTTTAGGTCTCCAGGAGGAAAGTGAGGCCCCCGAAGCTCTTGGCCAGCTTTGTGTTAGCATAGCTTGGCCAGATCTGTGGATTCCTGAGAGTCTGCATCCTCCAAAAGGTGAAATTCTCCTGTGCTCTCTGAGCTTGGCTTCTTCCAACTCAAGTTGGAGCACCAGCCAAGTCACCCAGGAACAAGAGTTCCAAAGAGCAATGGCCTGAGGTTTCCTCCTGTCCCAGGAAAAGTTCAAGTACCCTAAGGATCTCCTCACCTTGGGCATTGGTTGGTGAGAACACACAGGCTGGGCACCGAGGTGGCTGCACTCCGTGACTCCTATCTTGGGAAACAGGGCCCCTCACTCTCAAAGGGCTCAAAGATTCAGGCAGAATCACTAACTTGTATTATAGTTGGAACAAGTTACCCCATCCTGAGCATAAAAATAAAGCCAGATGCTTAATGGAAATCAGAAATTAAATCTAAAACTAATTTCGTAAGCTCAGAGTGTCTATCACTCAGCAGACACTTATTGAACACCTGTGAAATGCTGTGCACTGCTCCGGACAGGGAGCTTGTGGCAGCGACCAGTCTGACAGAGTCCCCATCTCCAGGGAGCTCGCCTATGGAGGGGCTAGGGAGCCAGCAGAGAAGTGAGAAATAAGTAAGACTGTTCCAGGCCCTGGCTGGTGCTACGGGGGACATCACCTAGGCTAAGACAGGAGGACTGCCCCGGATAGCTAGGGCTGGGGAGGATCTCGCTGAGAGGGTGATGAGCTGAGAGCAGATGAGGAGAGCAGGCAGCCAAAGGGAACAAGGAGAAAGAAACTTCCAGAAGAAGGAACAGCAAGTCAAAGACCCCGAGACAGATAAGAACTATTGTATTTGAGGGGGGGAAAAAGAGAGCGAAGGCAGCTCAAGAGTCGTGAATCAGATGAAGTTTGGAGGGAGAAAGGGAGACCACAGCCAGATCTTGCAGCGCCTTGCGGGCCGCGATGGGGGAAGCCTCTCTGCTGGGTTTTATGTGGGTGAGTGGCACAATCTGATTTGTACTTTGGAAAGCTCCCTCTGGATAATGTGTGGATACTGGGCTGCAAGGGAATGAGGCCACCAGAGCAGGCAGCTGGTCCTTGCAATAACTCAGGCAAGAAGTGATGGGGGTTTGGACCAGGTTTGCAGGAGTGGGGAGGATGAGGGGTGATCCAATTAGGGATATATCTCAGTAGTAGAACCAAGGGTACTTATTGGTGCATGAAGTATTTGGTATTAGGAAGCAAAAAGAACTAAAAAATGACTTGATTTTTGTCCTTATTTTCTTTAGGTAAGGTATGCAAGGAAGATAATTGCTTAAGCTGGAGATTTGCAAGATAAGGAAAAATACTTTTATTCCTTAAGCCATTAATTTGTTACTTGATTGCTATTAGGCTGGTAGTAAGTGCTAGAATCAAGGATATGTATAGACTCCAGAACTGATGTTGTCACTATGAGTTTACTTAAGTTCCTCCTCTATGACATGGGCTCAAAGATCTTTGATCCAGGACGAGGTTTAGGCCAAGATCGGGCTCAAATAATTGCAATAATCTAAGACCGAGTTTTGGCTCACAGCACACACATGTAGTGTGGCATGTTCCTTCTGTGCAGTCTTACCATGAAACTCCAGCATCCAGAGATCGCTTGGATCATTACGAGATGTCAATAACCTTGCTGGTCTGCAAGCAATGGCAAGAAGCCCTCCTCCGTGCCCCATCCCTGGACCAAAGAGGTCATGAGGCAGACAGTGCAGGTGAACTGCTCCACCAGAGCAAGAAGACAGACTGAGAAAAGGAGGGGAATGAGAACTGGCATGGCGGAGCATCAGCCACACTGTAACATCCATGTCTGAGAGCAACAGTGGATGCAGCCGGTGGCTTCTTTCTTCCCGAGGCCTCTTCCTCACCAGCGCCTTTGGTACTCTACTTTTTCTTGCCTCTCTTCCTATCTCACTTGCTACTTCTCAGGTACTTCGGTTAGTCCTGATGAGGCTGGTCCACCACCTCAGTCTCTAAACTGTAGACAGGCCCAGGCTTAGTTCTTGGTCATTTTTACATTCCATCTACATTGGGGAGCTCAAAGAATCTCATGACTAACTAAATTATGAGAACTCACCAGCCTGGACATTCCCCAAAACAAAGCCAAGTGCCCTCTCTCCATGGATGGGTAACAGCTATGACAAGGTCTTGATAAACATGCTTACCACTAAACACCTGACTTCCTCCTTAACCATTATTCTTCCAATTATTCAGGCCAAAATCTTGGATTTATTCTTGACTTCTTCCTTTTTCTTACACCTCACACTCACTCCATCAACAAATATTGAGGAATCTGCTTTGGAAATAGAGCCAGGATATGAACACATCCCATCTCCACAGATACTCCCCTTGTTCACGCCACTCTTTTCTCCCCTTGGACCACTGCAATAACCTCCCACCGGTTTCCGGCTCCACCCTTGCCCTCCCACAATCTAGTTTCCATTAAGCAACCAGGGTGAACATCCAAAAATGTCAGTCTGATCATATCAGCCCTCTCTCAGAGTTCCAGTGACTTCTCATCTCGGAATAAGTCCAGGGTGCTCAGAAGATATAGAGGCCCTCTACGATCCAACCCCAACTAACCCCCTGCCTTCATCTCCAGCCACCTCCTCTCTTAGGAACTCTGTGATCCAGCCACACTGGGCTCCTTGCTGTTCCCTGAGCACAACAAGCTGGCTCTGTGTCCGGGCCTTGTACCTGCTGCTCCCTCCGCCTGGAAGCCTTTCCCCCCATTGCCACCTGGCCTGATCCCTCATCTGCATCATTTCTGTTCAATTGTCACTGTGCCAGAGAGACTACTCCTAACCACCATGTGCTACTTCACTGTTTACCCCCTTACTGTTTTATTATCCTTCACAGTACAGACTTCTACTGAACACATAGTATGTTTATTTTTTGTTCATGTATTGTCTGTTTCTCACAACTAGATTGCAAACCCCTTCGGGGCAGGGATTTTGTCTCCTGTGTTCACAGCTGCTTCCCCATCACTTAGATCTGTGCCTGGCATAGAGTGGGGCCTCAATCAACATGTGTTGCTGTTGCTACCATGTACCAGGGACTTTACAAGTGTGCTTCCATTTAGTCCTTTATATATACCACAAGGTTGGTATCATTATGCCCCTTATTATAAATAAATAAAAAAATCAGAGGGAATAAGTCACAGCCCAATACAACAAAGCTAGAAGGTGGCAGATCTGGGATTTAAACTAACTCCATTTGGTTCTAAAACTTTCTCCACTACAAAAGAATGTACCCCAGAGCCCACATCAACCCCCAAGCTTCCAGGATCTCTGGTTCAATTCTTTAATGGAAGATCTTACTCAAGAGACAGAGAGACAGTTAAACAAATAGAGACAGAAGGAGAAAATAAAAGAGAGACAGAAGGAAAATGAGATAGAGGCCATGTCCAGGATTCTCTTTGAGAAAGAATGAGCTCTTTAGATCCACGAGCAGGCAGTGGGCCAGGCTTCCTATGGCAAGGCCAGCATCGCTGAACTCCCCGGCGTGTCCACATGGAGCTTACAGAAGGGCAAGAGTCAGGGAATCAGATTTTCCTTATATGCCATTAACTAGTGAGCAAATCCCTTCTCCCTCTAACCTCAGTTTCTCCATCTATGAAAACGAAGGGGATGGCCTGACAGTGGTTTCACAACCTGGCTATATATCAGAATCAACCTAGAGACATGCGGGGAATATGGCTTTCAATATTTTCCTCCTGGAGGGATTTTGATACTGGAAGTTTGGGGTAGGGTGCTAGAACAGGTATTTTTCACAAGAGTTTAACATAAAATCTGTGTCAGATGAGCCACTGAGAGCAGGGTTCCTGGGATCAGAGGCTGCCTGAATTCAACATGACTCTGCCCCCGACTGTTTTTGAGAGTTAGGACTTAATCTCTCTGTGGCCCAGTTTCCCCAGCAGAGAAATGGGAATAATAAATTCCATCAAGGCACGGACTGACAATTCATTGTGTGGGTGTTTATAAAGCACTTAGAGACTTCAGTGTTATATATGCGTCTGTTGAATAATCACTCAAGAAGTTAGTTTGCTGGCTGCAAACCACCTCTAATGGATTTTTCTGGTTTTGATCTGCTATGATTCTCTGCCCCACTGCTCCCTAGAAGAAGAGGGGGACTAGAACTCATTGAACTCTCGTCTTAGGGCGGAGAGCACTCAAGCACGACTCCTGGCTCACTATGGAACCAGGCTCAACATGAGTTATGCCCTTTGAACAACGTGCCAGATCAGGCAAGGTTATTGGCATTGATATGGAACCAGGGAGTCGCCAAGGTGAACAGAATCTTAAGATTACCGATCAGCTTTTTTTTTCAAGCACATGTGGAGCTTAAAAAAATAAAATATAAAGCACATTCCAGGTCACAAAGCAAAGCTCAAAAGTACCCCAAAATCAATATTATACATGCCACACTCTCTAAATAAAATGCAAGTAAATTAGAAATAGCCAAAATACCAACTTCCCCACCTCTACACCCATGCAAATGTATAACACACTTCTAAATAACTCATGGAATAAAGAACTCGAAATAGATTTTTTAAACTATGAGGGCAGGGCTTTGGGTTGTTTTGTCTGTTAATAAATCCACAGAACCTAGAACAGTGCCTGGCACAAAAACATTTGTTGAATTAAGGAATGAACAAATAAGTGAACAAGTTAAATATTAAATTATATGCTTTTATTAGAAAATACATAAGACTGGAAATGACTGAGTTAAACATCCAACAACAAAAAACAACAGAATAACCCCAAAGAAAGAAGGAGGAAGAAGGTAATAAATAATAGAAGAGCAGGAATAAAGAAAATAGAAGACAGACAATAAAAAGAATAAATAAAATGAATTTTTTTATTTTCAAAAGACTAATAAAATAGATAAACATCTGATGCACTGATCAGATTTTTAAAAGATAACACAAACAATATTTGGAATTACAACAGTAATATAATTGGAAATGCAAAACCTATTAGTAACTTCAAAAGACAATTCTATGAAGAATTTCATCCCAATAAATTTGAAAATACACACAAAATGAACAATTTCCTAGGGAAATGCAATTTAACATATGGAATCAAGAAGAAAATAAATACCTGAATCAAATAAAACCAATAAAAAAAATTCTGAAATTTAAAGTCTACCGCAAAAACCTAGCAGTAGACCCAGACATTTTAAAAACAAGTTTTATCAGGCTTTGGAGAAACAAATCATCCTGCCCTTCTGTAATGTATTGCAGAGAATACAAAAGAATAAACACTACAAGCTTATGACATGAAGCTTTTATAATTTGGCACCAAAACTAGACACACGGTACAATAAAGAAAATCTCTAGGCCAAACTCACCAAAAAATGTATATGCATAAATCCTAAATAAAATACAAGCAAACCAAATACAGCAAATATACTAAAACAAGGCCACACCATGTTGCTTTATTCCGGAACTACGTTTAACTTAGGAGCTCTGTGAACGGAGTTCAGCACATCCAAAGGTTAAGGGAGAAAAACACACATGATTATTTGAATTTATATAGAAAAAGCATTTGACAATTTTATAGAAATTATTCTAGCAAAATAGAAACCTAAGGGAACTTGTTTTAATCTGATAAATGGTATCAACCTAAAAAAAATAGCAAACATCCTATTGATGGATAAAAATATCAAAGGCATTCCATTTAAAAATCAGGAATAAAATAAAGATACTGACTTCCTAAATTTTTATTCAACACTGTACTAAAGACACTGGCCATAGAGTAAGAAAAAAAAAAACAGAAATAAAATGTAAGAATTTGAAAAGAAAAAAGCCAAAATTAATTATTTCCAGAAAATGGGATTGTCTATACAGAAAATTTAAGAGGCACTTCCATTTCTGGCAGTAATAAACTTAATGTGGAGAAGACCCTGTTCCAAGTATAGAAAACATACTAAAGCTTGGTAAATACATTCAACAACATTTTCTTTAAGCATGTCTGAACTGGTGGTACAATAAAGAAAGAACCAATTCTAAATGAATGAAACCATCTACCAGTTCTAAAGGAGCAGGCAGTTAATAACAATAAAAAATTGTTAGAACTACATGAGAAATTGAAAAATTCAGTATTTGACTTTCATCATTAAATTCTAATTATTTTCTCATCTTTTTCCCACCCATGAGTTTTTTTGGAGGAAATGTTTTTTTAATTTCAAACATATGTGGGTAAATTTGGTATTCTTTAAAAATGTAGTTCTAAATTAATTGCATTGGGGTCAGAACAAAATGTGATTTTTATAATATAAATTCTGTAAAACATGTTCAGACCTGCTTTCTGCTTGGTATATGGTGAATTTTCAAAGATGTTCCACCCTAGGGGAGATTTGAACATAACACACTCAGTAATTAATAATGCAAGACAACAAAAATTCAGCAGATTACAGAAAATTTAAAACCACATTTAGCAAAGCTGACTTAATAAATCAATAAAGAAATTGCACCATTGCTACAGAGTACACACCAGATCCATGTTTTACAAGTAAATTCTATTAATTAAAACAATGCCAATATTCCTCATAGGATGACATAATCCTAGGAAAAACAAGCCACAGACTGAGAGAAGCTATTTGTAATATGTATGACTAATAAGAACAGCATCCATAACATATAAAGAATCCCTCTGAATCGATAAACAATTCAACAAAAAAATGAGCAAACTAGAAGAACAAACAATTCACATGGTCAATGACAAAGGAAAAGATGCTCATTCTTACTAGTAACCCCCAAAATGTTCAATAAAACCAGCACACAGAAAACCATGAAAACTGGTCCTTACTGTAGCCTGTACACGAAAAATAAATTCCAGATAGTTCCAAGATACATGTGGAAAAACAACCTTGTAAAAATTTTAGGGAAAAAAATGGATTAACTTTATATTCTTGTGGGGTAGAGAAGAATTTCTTAAACAAAACACAAAGAAGAACAAGTGAAAAAATATATTTGACTAAATTTAAATTTAAAACTATGATGAAACACAATTTCCTAATCAACTGGCAAATGTTAAAATCTGCTATGTAAATAAGCAAGAGCTGGTGGTAATGTAGTAAATTAGTGGGATTATAAATTAATTCAGTCATTTTAGAGAACAGTTTGATGATAACCTGTAGAGAGATGTATCATCTAAGAGTAAGTAATTCCTTTCCTACAGAAATTCTTACAGAAATGCTCCCAAATATATATAAAAGGATTCATAACTGCATCACTGGTAGCAGGAAACAGGGAATCAACTTCAATGCCCTTAAATAGGAAAAATGATAGATAAATAATGGTAGGTCAATCTAAGAAATATGGTAATTCAGTTTAAATGAATGCACTAGAGCTCCATATTTCAAAATGAATCTATCCAAAATCGGTGCTGAGAGAAATAGCAAGCAACAAAAAATATGTATAGTGGGATACCATTTAGATAAGTTATAAATAGGAAAAATACTACATAGTATTTATACTCATGTATGTTCAAGAGAAACACAAAAACATCCATGAAAATGGGAAACATCAAGTTCTGAATATTGTGTATCTCTGGGAAGGGAAGGCGCACAGGTGTGAAAGGGTTACACAGACACTTCAATTACATTGGTGAAGACATCTGAAAAAAACAACCCGAAGCCAATACAGCACAATGTCCTTCATGGCAAAACTGTGTCATGAGTACACGGGTATACGTTAGTTTATTCTTTTAGACTTTTCTGTGTGCTCAAAGTACTTCATACCTTTAAAGCATATTATCAGTTTCCTCTAACCACTCAAAGTAGAAATTCCTCATTTAATGTTTCTGGCAAAAGCCATTTGCCCTCTATTTGATCACTTCCAGAAGTGGGGAGCTCACTGCTGTAGGAGATTACCTATCTAGGATGCTCAGAAACTGACCTGACAATAATGAGGATTATTTTTTGAATTTTTCAGTCTTAGATCCAAAGTGGAAAAAGATTTTAAAAGGTGTGTGGGGGATGGGGAGGATGCATTACATATAATAACTTTGCAGAATTGCAATGAAATATTTCCCAGCATTAGCTACTTGTCAGAATACATAAGTGTCTGTGACCCCTCTTGACTCCTGCATTATAAGGTTGCCCTCATCCTCAGTCACAACCTGCACCGACCTAGTCCACGTGGCTTCTGCGACATCACCAACCAGTCACTCCCAGCTCCACAGGTCATACTCGCCAAGTGCTATGACACCAGCTCCTTCTTTACTTTTTATAAAGCGCAGTTTTTAAATGGGCAGGCATAAAAAAAGGTGCTTTTTATAACAATCCTGTCATTGGAAGCTTCTGGCATTTACAAAGTCCTCAAAAAAAAACAGCCTTTTACTGAACTTTGTGATGCAGCCAATTCTGTTGGTGTGCAGATTTGACTGTTTAAAAAGTTCTTGTCTAAGGAATCTGAAATCTGTCTTCCTGAAACTTCCACCACTTGGACCTGATTCTGCCCTTGGAAACCCCCAGAGTGAGCTTCTCTAGCAAGAATAAGTGTGTGTGTGCATGTGTGTCAGAGAGTGTCTTTCATATATACATCCTATATGTATCTCCAATTGTACCCCTTGTCTCCTACGCTTTTGGAGAAAATCTTTCCATTTCTGAATCTGCTGAGATTCAAACAGGAGTAAACTGGTGGCAAAGGTCCCTTAGGTTACAACAAGAATTATTTGAAAGATACACAGATCTTAAGATGGTTATATTTTTAAGGCTTACCTATTTAAAGTAATTGAAATTGGAATATCAATTGCCTGTCACTTCTAGGAAAATCATACTTTTGCTTAAGATACATAATTTCACTAACAGATTGTTCATCATTATGGCTTTTATACAGTTGAATCCAACAAAGTTTCATCGAAAAAAATTATGACACTTTATTTTCTTAAGAGCTTGTGGTTTATGAGAACCACTTAGTGGGCATACAGGGTATATTTTATTGGAAATGGAGATTCTGCGGTGATATTTCCTTTAAGGGGTGGACTCAGGGTTGTGATGTGTAAGTAGTTATCTTACAAACAATTAAAACTTTAATAGAGGGCAAATCAAATGTTGGTTAATGTCCTCTGCTTATGGCAAAAGAGAAGAGAGAAGAAAAGGAGAGAGAAAGAAGAGGAAGGTAGAGAAACAAGAGGAAGAGAGTAAAATCAACCCATCTTACACAGCTAAGATAAAAGGGTGCCGATCCTGGGCTTCCTGGATAGTGTGGCTTCCCCTCCTGACAGGCTCACATGAGTCTGTCCAGACAATGGTAGGGCCGGGCAGAGCCCTCCCCAGACAGCATCATCTGAAGGAGCTGGGTACCCCAATTCATGCACTATTACATCTGCTTATTCCATGCCTAAAACTGTATAAGCAGCCATGAATGTTTACAAATTCTGACTCTATTGTTCTTGGCCACTCTGTGGCTTCCTAAATAGATATTAAAGGAATTCTTCAAAACCTATCATAATTGTTGGTTTTTCCTCCTAAGTCCTGATGTTTTAGTTTCTCTCGTCCAGCCCTGAGCAGAGGTCTGTGTTTAATTTATGACAGTTTCTACGTCCCAGGACCGAGCTGCCTTAGATGGTTCCAGCTCCTTTCTTTCTCCCCAGTTAAGATCACAAATTCCTGTAGCTTCTTCCAAAAGTCAGATGTTGCCAGGACAATGAGGTTCACAAAGCCCTTTGGCTTGGGAAAGAGAGAGAGTTTGAACTTGCTCAAGGGTTTAGCTTGGTCCTAGATTGACACTGGACCCCTGTTCTCTGAGGGAGAGTCAGACGCCATGGAAAGAGGGGCAGCCTGGGGGTCAGGGACACTGTGTTCTATTCTGGCTCTGCAACGGCCTGGCTAGTGACATGACCCTGGAAATGTTCTTGAACTTAACTTTCCGGTTCATAAAGCAATTTCGTATGCTTTACCTCATTTGCTCCTTAAGAAAACTCTAACCTATTATCAATTCTGTTTCTTTTTAAAACCCTGCAGTCGCTGCTCATCTCATTTGGAATAAACAAGTCCTTGCTGTGACCGATGAGGCCCTATGACCCTGCCTCTGATCACCTCTCCGACTTCATCCTCTCCCACCTTCCCTTTTGCTCTTTTTACTCCTGTCATGCTGGCCTCCTGACTGTTTGTTAAACACATCGAGGAGGTTCCTGCCCCAGGGCCTTTGCACTTACTGTTTTCTCTGCCTGTATGCTCTTTCCCCAGATACCCACGCTGTTCGTTTTCTTACTTCATGTTGATGTTGGCTCAAACATTACCTTCCCAGAGATCTTCCCTGTCCACCCTATTAAAAAACAGTATATTTCCTCCACCCCCCGCCCCATTTCTTCTGTCTCCTTACTGTTTCATCTTTCTTTGTAGCGCTCGTCACCAACAATACAGTACATATTTATTGGTCTGTCTCTGCCATCGCCCGTCCCCCCTGACATCGGAATGGATGCTCTTTAAGAACAGGCACTTTGCTTTGCTCATTACTGTAATCCCATGGTCTAGAACAGTGCCTGGTGCATATAAACACTCGGAAAAATATTTTATATTTGAGTTAATGGTGTTATCTTTTAAGTTATATGTGAGGACAATGACCATCGGAGAGGTTAAATAACTTGCCCAAGGACATGAAGCCAGTAACCCACAGTGATGCTCGTTCATCTCATTAAGAGTTGGAAGGCCAGGGTTACCAGCCAACTGACCTTGGAAAATTGACTTATCCACTCTGAATCCTGTATTTTATTAAAGAGTAAAGCTTTTCATTTTTTGTCAAAGTGAGATAAGATTACATGTACAATTTTTAATCTAATCCAACTTTTAATAAAACATCATAGTATAAGATAAGCATGTTCTCATGACCTTAAGTCTTCTCTAATGTCTGTTTTGGGAGAAAGATTTTTAAAAATTTTTTGTTAAATTTATTGGGGTAACTTTGGTTAATAATATTATATAACTTTCAGGTATACAACTTTATAATATGACATCTGTATCTCCTGTTGTCTGTAAGGTCTTTTAAAAAATGACTTTAATGTTGCGTAAGATCAATATGCCCTAATTTATTAAGCCATTCTTATATTGGTCAATAGGATAATTTTAAAAATTTCAATGTATTTGATAATCCTTTGATAAATATTTTTATATTATCTTTGTTTAAATTTCTTAAATCTCCCTGAGCAAATTACCTTTTATAAGGATTTTGGTTTATTCTACCAAATTTTTCCCAGAAAGACTGTGTCAATCTCTACTTCACCACTAATGAAAGAAATGACCCTTCACAAAACCCCGGTCCACGTCGAACCATGACTTCATTGTTTTGCAAAGACATTTTCTAGTTTGTCAGTGCTGTTTGCTTTAGGCCCTCCTCGCAGCCCTGTTTAGAAGGGCTCTGTGTCAGGGACCAGAAACAGAGAGACCAATATTCACGTTTCTTATTGTTTTACCACATATCATGTTCATCAAGTGTATTCGCTCACTGAAAACAACTTTCTTTATGACCCTCACTTATGTTCTGATATTGGGGGAAATGCTACTTTAAACCAAAACACACTATGAAAGAATGCCACCGAGGGTTTTCCTAGATGTCCTCTTCAGCGACCTAATGAGTGTCCAGCTCCTGCCCTCCCCCCAGAGAAGGCTCAGTCAACTGTCTAACATATCAGTCTGAGTATCCAAATTCCATGTATCTTAAAGGCTTATCTTTGAAACATTTTCAAACACTTCCAACCTTCCCAGGTTTCCACTGGTCTCTCCTTTCTCTGAATGGATGGCATATACGGAATTCATGCCACTCTCCTTGATGCTGGTAAACTGTCTTATGTTCTTTTTATTCTAAATGATATATTCTAAGTAATAAGATATTTATAGACAGACAAGACATCCATCCCATTTTGTCTACTTCCATGTTTTAAATCCCATCTAAATGTCAAATTTATTTTGCTGGCCCAGACTTCTTTTCTGTGCTTTGGATTCAACTACTTTAAACGACTTCTAACATGGATGTTTTATAAACACTTCGATTCAGAATGTCCAAAATTGAACTCGTGACCTTTCTCCTAACTGCCTCTCCTCCAGCCTTCTCCACCTTAGCAAATAAAATCATCACCTCCCAGCCATTCAAACAAGACACCTTTGTGTGGTTCTTATCCCCTTCCCTAGCCAAACCCAGTGAATTCTATCTGCTAAGTATCTTGAGTTTATGTCTGCTACTACCTCCTTGTCTTAGTAGATGCTGTCATCACTGATGTCTACACACATGTCCATCCCCAATACTCTGCACAGCAGCCAGAGCATTTTAAAATGCAAATCTGATCGTGTGTGTTCCTGCTTTTAAAATCCGACAGTAACTTTCACTGGTCTTAAGAAAAAGACCAATCCTTAACCAGGCTTATAAAGCTCTGCATGATATGGCTTTTCCTTGCACTTCACCCTCATCTGGAGCTACTCCCCTCAACAGTACACTCCACGAGCAGACATTCTTTCTTTTCCTTGACCTACAAAGCAGCCAGGAGGCTGATAGTGAGGCAGTGAAGAGAGAAAGATGTTAAGAAGTAGCGAGAAATTAAGAGAGAGATTAGTGTAATTGCACATTTTCTCTGAAGATGGGAAGACCTCCATAAAAGCCCAAAATTATAGAGGCTTTGATCCCAGAATGCTAGGCCAATTGGTAGCAGGTGACTGACATGCAGAGTAGATGGGTCCTCTCTTCTGCAAGAGGTTCTCATAAATACTGATGCTCTACAAAGAGAAGGAAGCCAACATTCAGGACTCTTCTCTGTCAGTGACATAGGACAGAGACGGCTGAAAACACTTAAGCCTTTGTATATAGCTTAACCAGAGTTAAGAATTAGTTGCACCTTCCCTTTTCCAAAAGAACATTGTGATTTGGTACATTCTTTTATATAAACAGTCTTGTTAAGGTGGATTGGGATGGGAGGCCTCAAAGAGAGAAGGCAGTGGTTAAACAGGAGCTAGAAGTGTCTTTTCGTATTTCCTTCTGTAACCAAAGATGAAAACCTTCTGAATAAGGTAAGCTTCCTGTTTCCAAAGGACTATAAGATATTCACAGGATGGTTTGACTTACCCAGCCCTATGGCTAAGTACAGAGCCACATTAATCACATGTTGACTGACTGGTAGATGGGATTTGGGAACACATAGGGCAAATTCTAACTACAAACATATACAGAAAATCAGGAAGTTTGGAGTTATGTTCTTATCAATTCTGTTTAAAGAAAAAATAATCAACTGAGGCCCAAGAATAAAAATTAGAGGTCTCATACAAATAGGGCATTTTAATTTACTGACCAATTCTCTAAGACCTGCTCCTTCCTTGAAAGCCAATCCCTCGTTTGAAATATGGAAAATCCAGGCAATGCCTATACATGCTCAAAAGTGTTAAACTGCTCACTTTCAGCTATTTGGTAGTTTTTTAAAAAAATGTGCACATACTCATCACACACAAGACCATGCACATTGGAATGTAGATGAACTAGTTTGGGCCCCTCCCTACAATTTATAATACTCCAAGGTCTTCCTTTGGATATTTCTTGAAATCAATTAGCCTAAAAATATACTTCTGACCCAAACCAACTGCAGATAGAGGTTTCTTGAGTAAGAGAGGCTTTCCAGAGATGATGTTGTCCAAGTTCTTGCCTCCTAGCTTGACTATATCAGCCAAAGCTAAAGGCCTACTATCAGTCCTTAAGTAGATATTTATTAATTTTTTTAAAAAGTCATGCTGAGATGAAGCCAGGCCCTGTGCTAAAAGCCAAAGGTACAAAGTCAAACAGAAGACTTGCTCTGAAAGACACTTCATCTTGAGAGAGAATGAGAGAGAGATCAATTAATGGAAAACTTTCTCCTAAAAGGTATAGAGTGCTATATGGAAGTAGTGGGTTGACTTGTGTCCCAAAATATGTTCAAGTCCCAAGCCTCAGAACCTGTGAATGCGACTTTATTTGGAAAAAAATTATTTGCAAATGTAAATAATTGCAGATGTGACTTTATTTGGAAAAAAATCGTTTGAGATGAGATCACCCTAGATCTACTGTGGGGGTCTAAATCCGATGACCAGTGTCCTCATGAGAGATAGGAGAGGAGAAGATAGAGATATGAGAGAGGAAGACATGTGAAGAAAGAGGCAGAGAGTGAAGTGAAGCTGTTCAAGCAAGGAATGCCCCAAGCCACCAGAAGCTGGAAGAGGCAAGGATTCTTCCCCAGAGCCTTTGGAGGGAGTATGGCCCTGCTGAAACCTTTATTCTGTATTTCTAGCCTCCAAAACCATAAGAGAATATGCCGCCTAGTTTGTGAAAATTGGTCACAGCAGTCCTGGAAAAATGAATGCAAGGGCTAAAGCTAAATTTCTCTGGGAAGTAAGAGATGGCTTCCCAGTGGAGATTAGCCCTATATTTCCTAGGACATGAAGGAGTTTGCTATATTAAAAGGGGGAAAGCATATCCCAAGCAAAGAGGCATGAATGTATAAAGTTACTGAGACATGATTTAGCAAGGCATACTCAGAGAACTGCAAGTAGTTTGTTAGGGTTAGGACAGAGGGAATGGGAGTTGAAGTTGGAAAGGTGGGTCATGTAGAACATTGTGGGTAAAGCCAAGAAGCTTGAAGATAATCCCAAACACTCTGGAGAGCATTAGAGGATTTTGAGCAAGGGAGTGTCATAATCAAATTTATATTCTGGATGGATCCCTCTGAAACAGCTGGAAGGGGGCCTGAAAGGGGGCAAGGAGACCAGTTAGAGGGTCACTAAAGGAGTCCAGGCAAGATGTCATGAGAGGATAAAGAGGAAGGGATAGATATAGGAGATATTAAGTAGTTAGACCCTGATGGACATGGGTCCGTTAGAGGCGGTGGTGAGGAGAAGGGAGCAATTGAGGATCATTTGATTTCCAAAACTTTGATTTCCAAAGTTTCTGGCTTAGACTACTGAGTCTGTCAAAACCGGTGTCATATGACAAGAGTTAAACATGTGCACTTATTCTTGTTTTGCTTTTTTACTCATTTGTTTAACCAAAGGATATAGATATAAGATAAATTTTAGTGTTTTAAGGTCTCTTTGGGTTTCAAAATACTTTCAACATTTCCTTCCTGAAAGCAAATGTCCAAGTCATGGTTCCCATTGGGGAAAATGTTGGCAGGTAGCTAAAGGAAAGGCTAAGTCCCCTCCATCCTCTGTGCCAACATTATAATCAGCCTTGTGACAACACATGAATTAAATGGCCAAGAGGGGTCAGCACCAAGAGGGCAGGCTTCTGCAGCCTCCTGGAAGAAATATGGAAGATGACACATGGCGGACTCTGGAGAATTGGGAACTCCTCGCCTGTTTACGGAACCATTACCAAGTCCCCTATGGCGTGACTCACACTGGCAGTTCAACCACCTTCCAGATTTCAAGTTGCCAAACTCCTCTGCTGCATCTAAAACAAGGAAAACTCAGGCTGAATCCATCTTCTACCACCCACCATACACATATAGGCTCAAAAATTCTGGGGAAGGGAGTGTTCCCAGCTCCACCCTTCCGCCCAGGGCTCAGCTGGCCCACAGACACTAATCGCCATTTCTAGGGAATCCACCTCTGTCTGCCAGCTCCCCACTTCTGCCTGAGAAAGGAGACAATGGGAAAGATGCTAAAACTGGAAGAAACAAGATCCAGTATCAGGATCTGGTCTAGAGTCTGCTGACTTTGAACAACCTCTATTTCTGTTGGGCTGCCAAAGTTCTGGCCTATTCTTTTCACTTCCTGTTCTTTCCCACATGTAGATTACCTTCCATTCTACCAGATCACTCCAGAGTGGCCTTTGTTTAGAGGCTCAAAGGACACAAGATCATTTTAGCCAAATTCACACTAGGCCTCAATCTCCATGTACAGGCTCAAATCTTGGAGTCCAAAGGGAAATCATGAAGGAACCTCAGATGAGAGCTCACTCCATTTTCTGCTATCCAAATGTGGATTAACCAAGGACCAAGACAGCAGACAGGCTGGCTCCAGGACCTCCGGCCAGAGCTGAGGCCATGGCAGACTGTATACCAGGCCCAAGAAACATCAGCCAAACCCCACTTCTGACAAGTTTGGTGCTACTGCCATCTTTGTTTCCTGTCTGGAGTTTCAGACAGAGAATAGGGTTACAATATGGTGGTTATTGTTATCCATGAATAGTAGTAACTATTTTCATTCCTTTTGCCCCTCCTTCTACTACTCTTCCCTTTATTCTTCTCCTCCTTTTTTCTCCTCCCCATCCTGCCTTTTCTTCCCATTTCACAAAAACTATTTATTTTAACTCTAATTAAGAACGTACATTTTTAGAATTTCAGAGGTCCCTAGTTTAGAATCACAACATGAACTTCTTAGGAGCCACTATCCTAAACTACATATGATTGAAAAAATGAATAGGAAAAAACACAAAGTGCATTCCACAAACAGCCCTATTAGATCAGTTTTGGGGCTAATACTTCATTTTCATGATTCATCAAAAGGGTGTGAAGGCGCACCCTGGGTACTACAGGGAGATAAAGTAACTATCAATGGAGAGTTTACAGCCTAATAAAAATTGGTACTAAAGTAAAGAACATCATATTAAAGTATTTATCAAGTCCTCTTCTGTAGATTAATAATATTTTCTATAGGTCAACACTGTTTGCGTATACATGTTGTAAAGCTGAAAAAAAAAAGTTGGCATCTCAACAAGAGACCAGCATCTCAACAAGAAAGCCTTACCCTTTCTCGGAAGTTAGAATAATCCTACTTGCCCTCTAAATTGTTTCCAGAAGTTTAAGTTATCAAAGGAAGTTTTATACTTTTTTGGTTGATTATTCACCAACCGGGACACATTTCATCTTGGAGCTAAAACCATAGTTCACAATTTGTCTCACTGTTTCCCCTGCCAAAACCTGGCCTTAGTTCAACTGATGAAATATCTTCATTGGAGAAGCACTCACAATCCATCCTTTGCACTAGAATCATTTTTCCACATTAGTGATGGGTTGGAAGATGCGGACAATTCCAGGATTTGATACAAGTAACCCACCCATTCCCAGGATGTGATAAATGGTTCCCTGGCCGGAACTGGACCCCAGAGTCTAAAATAATGACCCACCTATGCTCCAGAACATCTGCTCTCCCTGTCACATACACAGGAGGGAAAAAGGCCTCCTGTTCTCCCAGAAGGGGAACCCAAGTCAATGAAAGAGTTCCAGAACATGAATTAAGTGACCCGACCCAGTTTCATTCACAATGAATGATAAAGCACAGGTAGGAGAGGCAATTACATTAAAGCTCCTCTGCTTACCAGTCACATGTCAAAGGCTGTGTCTATGTAGTTCCTTCACCAAGCACTAAAGCATATGCCATTAAGAACCCAGTAACTGAAGATCTCGAGCTCCTAGTAATCTCTCCTACTAATATAACCCTCCTGAAATAACCCAAACTCTCCTCTTCCTCCTAAAAGAATAAGTACAAACGTGTTCATCATATGTTCAACCATAGGGTAAGGACTAAAAAAACTATAACACATTCATATGATGTATTAACCCAAATAAACTAAAATTCAGGGAAAGATTACAAATGTGTTTATCATATGTTTATAAGGTAAGGGCTAAGAAAACTATAATACATTTATACAATGAAATATTATGCAATTGTTGAAATGATACAAACAAATGGCATTTAATTAGATTTGGAACTTTTTATGTTCTAAGACTAAGTAAAAAATCATGATGCAAAATTAAATATGTGGCATAATTTTTTCAACCTTGTGGCAACATACATTAAAAAGGGGTTTACAGCCCCGGCTGGTGTAGCTCAGTGGCTTGAGCACGGGCTGAGAACCAGAGGGTCCTGGTTCGATTCCCAGTTGGGGCACATGCCTGGGTTGCGGGCCAGGTCCTCAATGAGGGCCATGTGAGAGGCAACCATACATTGCTCTTTCTCCCTCCCTTCTCCTCTCTCTGAAAATAAATAAATAAAATCTTTAAAAAAAATCATTAAAAAAAAGGGGGGTTACAGTAGTTTTGCTGAAGATTAAATAATAGATGGTTTATTTCTCTTCTTTATACCTTACTTCCCTTTTTAGATTTTCTACACTTAGCACATACTACTTTTATGTACCGAAAAAATAAAAGTTACTTAAATTTGACAAAGCCATGGTTTTAGGGGGCTGGTGATGAAGATATTGAAGGAGGATGTGCCGAGCCAAAAGGTGGTCGAGCATCTCCAGAGTTATTGGGCAAATTGCTGACCTTCATCCTGACAGTCCAAGCACTGAGGGTAGGAGGGTCCAGAGTGCTCCCTGGCTCCATCCAGGGCCCTGGCTCCCAGGGCCCTGCAGTCCAAACTCTCTGCTTGTGAGCAAGCTCTTTCATGGCTCACTATAGGTCCCTGGGCTGGGCACTTCCCCTAAAGTAATCCAGCTGGCAAGGAGCATGCAGTGGTGTCGGGAGTATTAATTCATTCATGTTCATAGATAAGCTCTCTGAGATTCTTGATTGGGAGGAGCTCCATTCTATGGAGTGCAAATACTTAGCTGAGTACATTCCAGGACAAACTTCCTGCCACAAATTCTCTAAGTTTAATTCAGATGCCCAAATTCAGCATAAAAATTATGTAAGTTGGCTGGTCAACTGTGCACCATTATAATAAAAATGAATTGGATGTCAAATGTCTACAGCCAACTAGACACCACTATGTCTGGCCTTCCTGGGGAATCATGAGGTTGGGTTGAATAGGCCCAGAGCTGGGCAAACTCTGGGCCATTGTGAAGCAGGACTGCTTGGCCTTGGGTGGGTATTACCCTTTCAAGGTCATGTATTGTGTATCGCCACCACAGGGATGTAAATGGTCCAAAGGTGCCATGAAAATCACAGGCCAGACCAAGCAAAAATAAAACCATGATGTAGAAAATCCTGGATGTGGCATCAGAGCGCTGGCAATGCATGAGTATTTTTGAAGAAGAGCAACATCAGCAGCTCCCCAGATGAGAAATTGCCTTTGGACAACCCGTGGATGAAAAACCGTTCATGGAGCGAGCCGCCCCTTTGCAGGGGTGGTAACTCGTTTGATAACGCATTGGCTGCCTCCCCTTCTCTGTCACTTTCCCACCCCGGGACTGGGGTGGGCACTCTCCCAAATAAAGTTTGCACTTGGGTCATTGGCTCAAGGTCTGCATCTGGGGGAACCTAAACTAAAGACACTATTTTCTTTCCTTCCTAGTTCCTTATACTTCAGGAAAGTTAAGACAGGCATGTCCTGGAAGAACACAGGGTCCCCAGCAGATGCTTTGGGTGAGGCCCTTGGTCACCAGGGCAGCACGACCGAGCAGGTGTGGTGGTGGATGGGGAGGGAGGGTCCCGCAGCGTCCTCCGGCTTGGGTAATGACTGCTGGAAGGGCATGGTCTCGAGGCCTCGCTTTTCTCTGTCCACGAAAGAACAGTCCACTCATTTTCTTTGACAGCTCCTTTTGACTATCATGTCAAAAGCATCACAGCGAGCCAGAACACCTTGTGACTCCAGAGGAATTATTTAAATCAACATTTTTGATTTTCTGGCCCACGAATGGAAAAGCACAAAGGAAACTGAACGGTTTGTGTGTGCTTCCAGTGAATTCTAGGGAAGTGAAATAATGACCTTGGCCCAGACAGCAAAAGATAAATTTAATTTACATGCTGCAGGCCGTATATGGAAAAATCATTTAGACTGAAAGAAAAAAGTCCAAACTGCGAGTCGATAGTGGCAAACATCACACATCCCAGTGGTATGCATTGGCCTCCATTAGAGACTCTGCTGCTCCAGCATTCCCAGTCATTGCACATATTTGGGCCTGGTGCTTTCCAGGAGGGTCTGCTTGGAATGCCAGCCCGAATTTGCCCGGCCTTCGCTCCAAGCCTAGACCCGCGGCTGCTCCTCCCCCACCGCGCTCTCCTCTCACGGGCTGCCCTGGCTCTCTCTAGCTTCTCCTCCATAACCCAGGCCTCAGGACTCTCCTTATTTGTAACTTCTTAATTTAGATGCAGGCCAGTAGAAATGTATACAATGAGCAAAGGAGAAGGTCTTATTTTAGCCAGAACTTCTGATGCTGAGAATGGGCTGTCAGTTGAAGAGGGCCAGAGACCCCCTCTGACGGCCTGGGCCACCCGAGCAGTCTCTCCCTGGATGAATAATTCACATGCTCCCCGAAAAGCGATGTTTATGGAGACATTCTATGCTTCTCTGGCATCGTCTCCATGAAGTCCAAGCCACCCTGGAGACGGTGAGTAAAGCAAAGTCTTCTGGATAAGAAGTTGAGTTTATTTTTAAATCCCAAGGATTTAAAAGAACGTCCATAATCAGAAACCCTCAATGTTCTCCTAACACACACACACACATACCCACACGGAGAGATAAAGACATAGAGAATAAGAGAGATAGAAAAAGACACAGAGAAACAGAGAGAGACCCAGTCAAAGACAGAGACAGCGGGAGAATATGCTGGGGCGGATTGACTCTGAAGCCCAAGAGCGGAGTCAGTGTGGGTCCAAGAGCAAGTGTAGAAGAGGCCAGTCCACCCGGCACTTTCCTAGCCATGGACTATTGCCAACCCCAAGTACATTCCTGCAGCTCTGAAACTCACTCTTCATCTCTGCCAGCCTTTCTGCTCTTGGCTGTCTGCTTTACTGTTCGTGGCCATAGACCTTAGAAAGTTCTTTACGCAGCACTTCCCAAACTTCCTCAGTTCGCAGGACCCTGAATGGCTCCGTAATTTTTACACCATGTCCCTAGGCTCAAAGAAATACTTAACGGTTCCATTTATTGAGTAGTTAAGTCTAAATAGCTTAATAAATATTTATGTCCCAACAACTTAGTAGCCATTTGGGAAAAAATACACATAAATTGAAAGAAAAGAATTGTATTGCACTTTATTCTTAACCCCAATTACTTACGAAGAGGGTGTGTTTACCTGTTGGACACTGTCCAATTTCTCTAACCATGGCGTCAGAGTGGACGTGACCACTCTCACCTCCTGCTCCACAGCGATTTGGGGCAGGGCTGGCTCTGCATCCACTGGAAACTAGACCATCACTAAGCGAAGATGTGAGATTTGACATCAGCACTGCTGAGGTAGTGGTTCACGTGGTGCCTGACAGGTGTCAGGTATTGCTGGGCTCTCCTCAGAAATGTCTGAAACCTCCACAGCACTTCTGTGAGTTCACTGTGCACTCCCGGGTGCCCGGGGGCAGTTGGGCATGCACTGTCTTCACACCGAAATTTCTCAGCATATTGAAACCATTTGTCACAACTTTCTCCTGCATGTGTGTATAAATAAACTCACGGACAAAACACATACAAGTTCACATGCGAACAAAAGTACAGAAGAAAATGCCTGGAAGGATACCAACCAGATTGGGAACGGTGGCTACCTCTGGGGAGACAAATAACATTGGGAGGAGCTAAGGTCTAGGGAGATGTTTATTTTGTCTAAAATATGGAATTTTTCTTGAGAATGTTTTTGTGTAGAATTTGTATAATTATAAACACCCCTCCCCCACAATTTCAATGCACCTATACACACGGACACCTTAGCCTCTTCCACGGAACATTCCGTCAGTCCTCTCAGTCTAAGGGGCTGATCTGAGAACAGGTGGCCTGACTCCCCTGGAGCGCCCTTCAGCATGGGGTCAAACCTGACCCCTCTCCCTGCCAGACATTCCTTAGTCACCCAGGGGTGCCGGAGAGAACCGAGGTCCAGAACGGCTCCGACGAGTCAGAACTCAGCCTGTAAGAGTGAGAGTCCATGAAACACCCAGGTAACAAAGAAATTATTTCAGAAATGGACACAGGCTCAGGGCTCACCTTAGCTTCTCACTATGTGAATCTTTGACTAATTGAGTCCTTCTCTGTCCCCAGTGTTTCCATTTGCTAATAAGAAACTTCTTAATCCTTAAGAACCAACAGTCTGGGAGAATTACTTAGATTTATTTTTTTTTTTAAGACCCTCAAATAGCTAGTAAGTCATTTAGTGCCTTCAAAAGACAGGCTGAGGGAAGTTTACTCTGGTACACAGAATATTCTGATAAATCACCAAGAGCCTCTGCGGAAAGCCCAGACCATATCCCCTTGGCCTGGAGTGAGAGCCCAGACAGAACCCCTCCATCCCTGCAGCCTGGGCCTCCCTTCTCCCCTGTGCTTTCTGACAAGACAGTCCTGAGCTTCCTTTTGCTGTGTCCCAGGCTCCTGGTCAAAGACCCTACAATTATGCATAATTTACTCCACATGTTTGTTTGTGTGCCTGCCAGAGGCATCGGTCGTAAATGTTTCAATGCTTTAAGTTTAGACGAGTTTCCCTTTGAAAAGACTGTCCCCAGGGTGGTGCACTGAACAGTAAATTAACACCCATCCATCCACAGGCCTCCTCTTGGCACATGCTCAGCTTCAATGCTTCCCATAAAACATTCATTACATGTAGCACCGCAGGCAGCGCCAGGCCCTGATGGGAGGACAGGTGCCTGCGTCCGTGGACAAACGTCTGGGTGACAACAAGCCCACGAGGTCAATTCCTAGGAGCACTTAACCAGGATCATGTATTAGAGTCCTTTTAGTGAGATGTATTATAGGAGAAGATTCTCTGCAGGCCACATTCGCTATTTCTTCAGCTTGCTATGTGCTCTATTCCTTGACACAAATATGTTTCTGCCTCTTGTTTGAAGCCTTCAGTTATCCGATCTGACCTGTGTCACTTCAATGACACCATCATACACGTTGTCTGCCTCTTGCACACACATACTACAACACATCCTCTCACACATGCTCACACCACAAACACACCCACCCCTGTGCACACATTCTCAACAACTCAGGAATGGTCTGAACAACTGATCATTTGTGTACTCATTCATTATGGTAGTGGTCAGCGTTCTTAGGGTTTTTGGCCAAATTTTTATTACTCCTCAAAGCAAGGATCTGGCTTAAGTGATCTGTGCCTAGGAGGTCCTAAAGTTATGCTGACTTATTGACTGGGTTTCTGTGCCAGTCCCCTGGTTCTCAGATTACTCCCTGCTGTCCCCTTCTCTGCTCAGTGTGGCAGGATAGTGACTCCTGAAAAACAGTATTTCCCAGAATAACTTGTCGGCTGAGTTTCGGCTACATCTGGCCAATGGCAGTGGGGGAGAGGTACTCATGGACGACGGGAGCAGGGGAAATGCAGGGCCCCTCTCCCTACTCTGTCTGCTTCAGATGGCATATCCGTAAGAGACTGCACTTCCTGAAGGATCCCAGCACCCACTGGGTGTTCCTGGCTCCTGGGTTCCTTCCAGTCCTACAAGCAGTAGCAGCTCTCTGCTGTTGCTCATCTCTGGGTTGCGCACCGTCGCCTGATTGCCTCAACCTCCCCATGTCGAACACCTTCCAAATGAGTTCCTCGTATTGTTTTCCCTCTACTTAACTAGGTGGCATGAGCTCTACTTTCTGACTATTCCCTAACTCAGCGATTTTCAACCTTTTTCATCTCATGGCAAACATACACTAATTACTAAAATTCCTCAGCACACCAAAAAATACAATGTTTTTGCTGATGTGACAAAAAATAGGTATAATGTTGATTCATTCATACCAGATGGCTATTGTTGTATTGGCTGTTGTCATTTTTTAATTTGACAATCTAAGGGAAAAGGGGTTAGTGCCCCTGACTAAACAATCAGGTAATGTATGTTTTAAAAATTCTTGCTGCACACTCATTGAAAATCACTGCCCTAACCCACACAAAGTTTATTGAAAGGAAAGAAGGCAGGAGTAGGAATTAGAAGGAGCTGAGTGAACGGTCAGAAGGACCAGAGGCAAAAATCAGGATGGCTCACCAAACCTATCGTCTACAGCAACTTACCTAGACCTATACTCAACTTAGAGCTTTATCATCTTGTATGAACAGAGAGAAATCTTGCCGTTGAGGGAAACTTGAAAAAACTTCCATATATGCCCAGGACAGACTCTTTCAGAAAAGATTCAAACTAATCCAAGAAAAAAAATGAGCCTATTCTTTTAATAAAAATTCCAGACTCTATGTTCTTCCTTGGAAACACAATATATATCTGTGTTTATATTCCAGAATTCTCCGGGCTGTCTATGGAGCCTCTTGCTGTAAGCCGAGCTGATTCTATTCACCATTGTCCCCAGTGGAAACAGAGCATCACCCACCAAAATGTACACAAACCACTGAAGGAAAAGTAGGATAGCAAGTTGTCTCATACCCACCTTTCTGGAAAATACCATGGTCCTTCCTGCCTTTAGTATAAAGAAGAAGAACCAAGCACAGTTTTTTAGAAACGTTTGATGATCTGTTGAGGCAAAACGTTTGAAAGACAGAGGAGCACAGTGGTCAAGAGCAATGCTCGTAAGTCAGACCCCCAGCTCACATTCTGGCTCTGTTCGCATGAGCATTAAGCAAGTTATTTCTTTCTCTGAGCTTCTGTTTTCTCCTGTAGATAATGAAGTTTTGAGACTTAAATGAAACAGAATGTATAAAGCCTTGCACATAGTGAGCACTCCATAAATATTACTTGTAATTGTATTGTTATTACCATTTTCACTATATCCATACCCTTAAAATAATAAAAATAGCCAAATCACCACCGTCTAAGACAAAGAGACAGTCTATCCCCCAAAGTTATGGGCTAATAACCAATATCACCTCTGATGTCAGCAAAGAAAGTCATGGAGGATGTAATCCAGTCTCCCCATGTGCAGGCTGAGGCAGAAGGACTCAGCTGTCTGGTGAAAGCGCCGTGAGCCAGACACCCTTTGGGCCTTATTTGTCACCCCTCCCCAGCGTGGGCATGTCATTATCACCCCACTACAGTTAGAAGATATAATTTCAGGTCAGAATGATATTGATGAGACATGACTTGTTCTCGAGAAAGCCTCACGAAGAGAATTAAAAGGTGGTGTGTCACAGCGAGCATCATACTTAATGCCGAAAGGCATTTTATTCCTCCTAAGATCAAGAATAAGACCAGAAGGTCCATTCTTACCACTTCTTTTCAATATTGTACAAGAGATTCTAGTGAGGGCAAATAGACAAAAAATAAAGTAAAATAAAATGTATCCAGATTAGAAAAGGAAGAAGTGAAACTATCTTTATTCACAGACTAGATGATCTTTTAAATAGAAAATCCTAAGGAATCCACTAAAAGCTATTAGAATTAATAAATAAGTTCAGCAAAACCGTGGGCTACAAAAATCAATATATAAAAATTGATTCTATTTCTATATGCTAGCAATAAACAGTCCAAGATTAAATTAAGAAAGCAATGACATTTGTAATAAGGTAAAAAAAATAAAATATAAACAAATTTAATGAAAGATGTGCTGGGACAACTGAATATCAACATACAAAAAAATTTTTTTGAACCCCTTATTTACTTCAAACATGAAAACTAACTCAAAATGGATCACAGACCTAAATCTAAGAGCTAACACTACACAACTCTTAGAAGAAAACCTGAATATGTCTCTATGACACCGAGTTAGGCAATAGTTTCTTAGCTATGACACAAAAGCACAAGTGGCCAAAGGAAAAATAGGTGAATTAAACGACATCCCAAAACTCTGTGCTTTAAATTATATCAATAAAATTTTTATAAACCAATAGAATGAGAGAAAATATTTATAAATCATATTATCTGACAAGCGACTATATCTAAATTACGTAGATAACTCATCAATAAATAAACAATAATAAAAAGATAATTATCCAATTTAAAAAATGGGCAAAGAGACATCTTCCCAAAGAAGACATACGAATGGCCAGTAAGCACACGAGAAGATAGTTAACAGCATTAGTAATTAGGGAGATGATCATTAAAACCACAATGAAATACCGCTTCGCACAACTAGGATAGGTAAAATAAAGAGATAACAACAAGTGTTGGCGAGGATGTGGAGCATCTGGAGCCCTCGTGCATGGCTGGTTAGAATGTCAAACGGTAGTCACTTTGGAAATTAGTATGGCCGTTCTTCAAAGTGTTAAACCTAGTTACCATAGGACCCAGTATTTCTTTCTTTCTATCTGTCTATCTATTTAGATATGAAAACGTACATCCACAGAAAAACTTGTACACAAATATTTATAGCAGCATTATTTATAATAGCCCAAAAGTGGAAGCCATCCAAATGTCCATCAACTGATGAATATTTAAATAAAATGAGATATATTCAAAATACAGAGCATTACTTGGCAATAAAAAAATAAAGTACTGATATTGCTACAATGTGTATGAACCGTGAAAACATTTTGCTAAGTGGAAGAAGCTAAATGCCACATTTTGCATAATTCCATTTATATGAAAGTCCAGAATAAGCAAATCTATAGAAAGTCGATTCGCTGTTTCCCAGGGCTCGGTAACTATTGGATCTAGGGTTTCTTTGGGGGAATGATTAAAATATTTTAAACTTAGATTGTGGCAATGACTGCACAAATCTGTAAATATACTAACAGCCATGAACTGTATACTTTAAATGGGTGAATTTTATGGTCTAAGAATTTATATCTCATAAAGATTTTTTTAAATGAACTTGATATCTTTAAAATTTTTTAAAAGAAATAGAGTAAGGGGCTTTAGGGATCAGGCAGAACTGATTTTGATTACCAGCTCCCCCACGACTAGCTATGTGGTCTTCAGTAAGTTCCTCTACCACTCTGGACGTCAATAAGTGGTAGCTTTTTATCACTCAAAAGGAATGAGAAGTGGGGATATGCAGCCACAGGGTTACAATGAAGGCAGAGTCAAGGTAATCCCCCTGGAATGAAAGAAGCCCATGGAAGACCATCTGCTAGAGTTTGATTCTTAGTCCCTGTCTATTCCCCAGAGGAAGGTACCTTTCCTAAGCATCCCACACATGATGGTGCCTCCAGAGCCTTGTCCTGCAGTGAGTACTGACCGCAACTCTTCCGGCAGGCGAGAGCAGCATCCCTCCCATCAGGCAGCACGGTGTGCTCCTCCCTCCCTCATCTCCCATCTTTGGCTAGATTTGCAACAAGAACTGAAGCATTTACAATATTAACAGAACTGAGGGAACACAGAAGGATGGTAACAATCAAATTCCAGGCCATTTTTATCTTACACTGCTCATTTGGGAAGGTCATTTCCTCCCCCTCCCAGATGCCCGTAAGGCATTAGATGCTTTGAGCTTTGCATTCTCAACAGTGTAATGAAAATAAATGTCGAACACTAAAACATAAACATATGTATCATTCATAATGCATTCAGATGTTTTTCAATTATTCATGGTTCCTGAGAGTTACTTGACCTATCATGCATATATATATATCCAAGCAATGTTTGTATGAGAACCACAGCCTCACGGTACGCAATTCCAGCTCCTTGGCATTCCCGTCTACAGAATTAAAATTAAATGAGTCAGTGGTCAATAAAAGTTACATGTGATTTCCATAAAATTATCCGCTGTATATTGCTCTGGGGTGGAGAAAGAAGGTTGCATGGAGTTGCCAAAGCAGACTGGACACCAAAGGCTTGTTTCTGGATGAGGGTGGCAGTGATGACTAGTTTTTCCTAAGAATGAATTTATTATTTCCCTCAATAATTGGTTGTCTTGGCTTTAACTTTTTGTCTAGGAAAAAAATAACTCAAAGGGCCACGCTCTTTCTCTTCAAAGTCCTGTTTTCTTTCCTTTCTTTTTTTTTTTTTAAGCCAGTGTTCTGGGCTCAAAAACAACACATTCTTCTGTTTTGTTGCTTGAATAAATTTGCATGTTAACACGAATGGCTTCAACTTAAAGAATGTAAAATTAAATAAAATTTGAATTCACATCCAAGATGGGGAAAAGATACATGCAAAAACAACAGATTTTCAACCTTGTTGATTTTTTTTCAGGAACCAGATTAGGAAAGACATAAACACACACACACACACACACACACACACACGAGTTTTAAAGAAGGGTGGCACTCCAAAGAGACAGGCACTGCCAAGCGGAGCCCCGCACTGTACACCCAGCTCACACACACTGTGAGTATTTACAGATCATGGCTCAGATTCCGAAGCTCTGTTTCAAAGTCTGAATGCCACCATCGAATTCAGAAATATGACTCAGAAGACATAGTCACCATTACATTCCTACTTTTGGAGGCCCACCCAGGTAGGATGGCATGTAAGGAACATGCTATGAGTAGCTCAAGCAGACACAGGCATGAATTTCCTCTGCTGGCCCTAAGAGCCGTTTCTTGCCTTATCCATTGCACACGAAAGGCAGTGTGCAAAGTAGTTATATATCTAAACTGTGAGTAGTGGACCTGGGTTGGAATTCCAGATCCACACACCATTTACTTGCTTAGTAACCTCTGGCAAATCACTTAATCTGTGGGCATAATTTTTTCATTAGCTTTCATTTACCTAACAATAGTGCCAGCCCCATAAATTTATTGTGAGAATAAAATAATATACGGCACTTAGGACAGTGCCTAGCCTAAAGCAAGCATGCAATGAAGGTTAGCTGTCATGGTGCTCGTTGCTATGGTGGCGGTGGTTATTACTATTTAGGTGATGGAGTCCAGAGGAACCAGGCCTGACAACTGTTTCTTTCTTCCTCAAGCTGTTCTTCGATATTGTCCAGATACCACCCAGGAAAGAGACAAATCAAGTCATGGCTAAAGCCTGCTCCCATGAGCTCTGACTGCAGGACAATCAGAGAGGTCACGCTCTCATTCTGTCCTGTCTCACCCTGTCAAGCCCTTCTTGCAGCCCCGTCTCTGTCCCTGAAGGAGTTCCAGATGAAATGACAACGGGATCTTAAGACATAAAGAAGACAGTCAGCAACAAGCATCAGCATCTTACCTCATCCTCACTCTCAGTCATGTTGGTCCCCAGTTTCTGAACAACCGACTTGTCACTCTGCTTTAGCATTTTTTCTCGAACTTTGGTTTCATACTCAGGCCGGGAGTGTTCCTAAAACCCAAGAGTCAAAGAGTGGTTAGTAAACAGGCAGAAGAGCAACCTTGGTCTGTGGGTTCTAACCAAACACTGCAACTACAATAAACTCAGGACTTAGGATCGGATTCTACTGGACATGAATTGCCACACCACATATAATCACAAAGAGTCTAGACCAGGAGCACAATGTGGGAGAGAGACGGGACACACAACACTTGTTACCACACTGAAAACCAAACCTGGGCACGTTCCTAGGGATGGCGCCAGTGTTGACAAAGGAGAGAAGAAATATTAACTCAGCAGCTGATACAAGAAGCAGCCACATGCTTTGCATAGCAGTTTGACTAAAGGCAGAGGGACGCATCTGTTCATCCCACCAGCTATCCTCAGACCTCAAACTTTAAGTTTCCATGAGCCAGATCTCAGCTGGAGAAACAGATGTGCCCCACAGCTGGGAGTTAGGGCAACAGAAAAACTTCCTCCCTGCTGCATTATTCTATAAGCTAAAATGGCGACTAATAAAAATCAAAGTTAAAGGTGGCCATAGGGAATCTTAAAACTCACTTGCCTGGACCTGTTTCCTGTACAGCCTAAGTGATTAACTCATTGGCAAGGACACCAGTGCTCAAGAGACATCACTAAGCCATTCAGCAATTCAAACATGAATAGTGAGTCACCAGGCATGGGAAAGCACACCTAACTAATCAGGAAGGCCATGGTCAAATCAGAAGGCAGATGCTGGAGCAGGAAGATGCCTGACTTTCTTCAAAGAGAATTTAACAGTGTACACCTGGTCTTGTTGGCAGGCCTTCCCTACACCATCCAAGGACAAATCTACAGGTGTGAGGACTTTATGTTGCTGCATCATTTACCAATAACTCCTAGGCAGGAGTTACAACTCCACCAGAGATTCCGGAAGCCAACAAGCTAGGTTCCTGGCCTGTCTTGGTTTTTCCAAGATGTGCCATGATGTTGGAGAGAAGAAACCACGCATGTGACTAGTAAACATAATCAATACAATAGGAGATGATGCTATGCAAGTGTTTTCAAAGGTCCCCATCATCACTCAATCTCCGAGGAAGAACCATACCCCAGAGTCACCCCCTGGGCCAGTGCAGCTCCTGCCCAAGAGGCCTCCGTGTGGAACCAGCTAGATGCCACCAAGAGACTTGTTGAAAGACTTCTTTGGGTCCTGTTTGTGCTTGTTGAAGGGAGATCTGCCAGACCTCAAGAGTCTTTTGTTCTAATGTGGGGCAATCTTCAGCTCAGTAGGCTGCTCTTGTCCAGTTAACTTCTACCGGTCAGGCCCTAGGTGCTCCTGGGAACTCTCAGAGAGTGTGACCTCATCTATTGCTCCATCCTTTCTGAAGGCAGAATCCGTATGTGCATTCTCTCATTTGTCATGGAATTCATGATGCTGTGAGTCCCAGGACATATGTTTAATGCAAAGGACTGGATAGAGTGAGCATATGTACTCAATACATTACCATGTCCATATGCTCAAATGCAAGCTGAGTAATTAGAGCACTGAAGAGAAGAAACTGTGTCACACTACAGATACGGGGAGCCACAGAGGCTCAAGAACAAGACTAAATTGGGGTTTCCACTTGCTTGGCCATAAAACATCAGGACCACAAAGTCAGAGGTGCTGTGCCCAAGGCAAAGCACATCGATGACCGTAGGAGAGTTAGAAAAAGGCCTGCTGTCCATGCAGCTGCCATATTGTTTGTGGTCATCCTTGGCAAGGGGGTACTTAGGCACTTGGAAGTGCTTCCTGATCCTTCCAGATGCTGTTCCCAGTACCTCATCCACATCTCCACAACATTGGGAGCACCCATCTGATACTGATATTTGCTCTTCAGTCAACGATTGCATGTGGGAAGAGATAACTGTGAGCAACCATGTCACACTGCTCCTTGTCAATTGGCCAGCATCAACACTGGGACCCCTAGTTCACAAAATAGCCTGGAGGGAAGGATGATTTGTTTTCATCTTTTAAATACAGGGTGTGGCAAAAGTGGGTTTACAGTTGCTCATATGGAAAATAATACAATAATTTATAAATAATTATACAAGAATAAACTCTGTTTCATGTACTCACACCTGTAAATCTACTTTCGCCCAACCATGTATCATCTGTCCATAAAACTAGAGTCTAGAAGAACCTACCCTTTACCCTTAGCTCACGCTGCAGCTTCACATGGGGTACTGGCTTACACTGTGAAGGTCTAGTAGCTCTCTTCTTCCCTACACATCAAAGGCAACCAGAATCTGGCATTCATACCTTTCCCTTGACCCTTAGTAGGCTCATAGAGCCATTCTGACATTTTCTGCTCTGGAAATGACTGCTGTTCTCTGGATTTATGGGCACTAGAATCAATGACATGGGATGCGGACGTATGTTGAGTGAAACCTCAAGGCCACTACAAAGCTCGCCTCTTGTACCATCTCTTTTCCCAGAGAGGGGCACTGGGACATCTGGCTACCCACCAGGCCCAATGTCTTACAGCTCAAGAGTAGAGAGGGAACTTGAATTCTTGGTCTCAGTGAATACCAACCATGGCTTAGCCTGCCTCTTGTACCATCTCTTTTCCCAGAGAGGGGCACTGGGACATCTGGCTACCCACCAGGCCCAATGTCTTACAGCTCAAGAGTAGAGAGGGAACTTGAATTCTTGGTCTTAGTGAATACCAACCATGGCTTAGCCCATGAAGTCAAGCTAGAAGACTGCCACAGTGAGACCCAGCCAGTGACTGGCTGGTGTGACAGTACATGCAAGTGGTTATCTCACTCAAAATGGCCTATTTTCAGGGTCAAAACAAAGCAAAAACCCAGAGAAGCATGCAAAGAACTCACTTCTTCCTCTTCTATGCCAGTCAGGTCCCAGAAGTAGCCCAGTCGCATCTGCAATCTCTTCCAGTTTTCAAGAAACATGGTGGCTTAAAAGGAAAGAAAAAATTCTGTTAATTTTGAAGAGCAGATTTTGAGTACTCTTTTGGTTCACCAAAGGTAGTAGAGAATAAACTTACAGAATTCAAATTTAGGAGCTCTCTTTAAAGCATTTATTCATTTCCTTCTACTTTTACCTAGAAATGCTCTAAATATTACACATCCTTAGAAGCCAAGTTGATCCATTTAAAGGGACACACACACCCGTTTCCCCATGTCTAGGTTATGAGAAGAGGGTAAACATTGATCTCAAGAAATGAGGATGGATGGCAGAATAAATAAAATAAGAATTAAAAAGTTTGTAGTCTTTTTTGGACAAACCTCATTGTGCCTATGCATAGCCTTTCTTCCTGCACCTTCCTCAGCACACTTACTTTTTCCCTCCTATTTGCTTTTCCATCCCCAGCACCATTTCCCTTTTGTGGGTCCCAATAATCACCTTCTAAGGTCATGTAACAGTGTCCTCATAGTTCTACCTGACTCGAGTCACAGCCTTCCAATCCATCTTGCATGCTGCTGACAGACAAATCCCTCTTAAGTGACATGTATTCATTCGTCCATTTCTTAGCCAGTATTTGCCGAATGCCTATTTTCTATGTCTACCCATTGATCAGTTTCCCTGCTCCAACCACAGCTCCTTGAAGGGCCAGCCCAACATGCTCCAGAAATACCAACACCCTCTACTCCACAGCCATGGTTTATAACACCAGGATTAAACCTCTGATCTAGAGCCTGCCAATGGACCAGATTCTCTCTTTTGAAAACTGAAACCAAAAGACACAAAGAGAAGCGGAGAAGGCAGAAACCAAGCAGCACCTGAAAGAAGGAGAAAGAGCTGTGGATTCTGATAGCAACTCCAGCTCCAGTTCCCCAGTGGCCTGGCTCTATTTCCTGCATTCATGAGCTTGCCTCTTGCCTTCTTACAATAAAGCTCTTGTTATTTGAACGAACTTGAATGCACTAGGCCGGACTAAGTTATCTGCAATATACAAAACACTGTGCTAGGCATCATGAAGGAGATGAGATGACTCTGATGTGGATTTTGCTCTCTTGTTGTTTACAGTCTATGGGGAGAAATTGTAAATAACTGCAATACAAGGCACAGAGTGACCAAGTTTTGAGAAGGACACATAAAAAGCTGTGTACATGCAGGAGAGGGAGTGCTTGCTGCCAGAGAAAGCATCTGAGCTGAGTCTTGAAGAAAAAATACTCAGGTAGCGAAGAAGGGGTGGGTAAAGGAAGGATGCCAACATCCCCCTCACTCTACCCCTCACCCAAACTTTCAGTGGCTTCTTATGGCCTAAGTTATCTCTGGATATTGGGGCCCTGCATATCTGGCCAGACCCATCTGTCTATCCCCACCATCTATCAACATACACCTTACAGCTGCATTGCTCCTGATGCTATCTCCCTCTTTCCTCTTCATTCCCAACTTGCGCAAATTGCCCCCCTCTCCTATGCTACCTGGCAATGCCTACCCTCATCCTTTCCTGACCAGCTCATGTCCTACTTCTTCCGTAGGATCAGGCTCAAGGGCACCCTCTCTTCTTCAGGGCCCGCTGTCCTGAAAAGGAAAGGGATATGACCCTCCCTGAGGCCACTCCTACATCTCTACACCACATCCGATAGGAGCCTGGGTGCCCTTCATTGCCCACTGGACTGCTGGCGGCCATTCAGGCCTGTAGTGTACTAACAGGTCCGTAAGTTCTTTCTGGACTCCTAGCTGCCTAGCACAGGACTGAATATAACAAACACCACAGACTGGTTAAATACGCAGTTACTTAAAGCTTCATTTGCTTTACTTGGTGCAACATGAGAGTGCACTAATCTGTATGTTTTCTCCTAGGATCTGAGGCCTCTTCATGTAAGTCATCCTGGCCTCCCAAGACTAGCACTGCCCCGGGGGTTGCAATGAGACAGGGGATGTCACTCCTCTTCCCATGCTCTTCTCAGTGCCTGCGGAGGGCTCTGCACACAGCAAGGCTCGGGTGCTTCTGACAGCAATGTCCATGAAGGACACAAGTCAGATGGGAATGGACAAGACAGGCAAAACACTCATTGAAAGAGGAGCCTTGAGGACAAGGGAGGCCCCTAATAATGGTGAAGAGCTGCTCACAGTTCCTGGCATGAATTATGTGCCAGGTACTATGCTAAGTGTTTTGCATACACATCTCATTCACTTGTCACAGAACACTGTGGGATAGATATTACTTCCCCCGTTTCACTCATTTGAGATCAGTGCTCTAAAGGTTAAGTACTGTGCCCCAGGTTACGTGGTACCTTGGTTAAGAGTACTGACTTTGGTGACACAGTGCTAAATTCACATTGCCTTGCTATGGGATCCACAGCTGGAAGGGGCAGGACTGAGACACTCATCAGGCAGTCCCCTAAGTCAAAAAAGTGTTTAGAAATCCTATTCCTTTACTTTTCTTTTCAATAGAGCTTCACTCTCTTTCCAAAATTCCCTTGAGTTTGAGGCTAGAACAGCAGAGAAGTTGGGCCTGAAGACTCCAACAGACCCAGGTCTTCCAGACTAGAACCCTCCACACACCCCCCTGTCTTGGCAACCTCCACTCCCACTCCACAATAGCCTGAGTCTCTCTCTGTGGAGAACTGCTTCTTCCCAGCCTTATTCCTGGCAGGCATGGGCCCTGGCCCAGGCCCATCCAGCAAAGCACCACTGATCATAATAATCATGGTAATGAGAGGCATTACTATTATTTTTAATTGTAATATGTAGGCAATCATGCTCAGGGGCTCTTGGCTGTTGTAACCAAATATACAACCACATAAAACACAGCAAGGCTGTTAAAAAAACAAAAAAAAAAAAACAAAAAAAACAACCAAACCCTACCTTTTGCCAGGAAGCTCTGACACAATCTCACCCTTTTTGTTTTCCCCACACTGTTATGTGAGAGAGAGAGAGAGGAGCCAGGGGTGGGGGTAGTAAATTATTGAGGACCTCAGAAGGGGTGGGAGGTATCTGTTCATTATAGCTATTGAGAAAGAAAAGGCGCTGTTAAGGCTTGAAGGTGGGCAAGTAAAATTGAAAACCAAGTTTCTCTACAACCAGGAATTACACAACCCATCAAAGTTCTTAAGGGATCATGGACCCAGTGTTATTAAACTTCAGCTATTTGATCATCATAATATCTGCAAGACAAGTTAATGGCATTAGGATTGCAAAATATCAAAAAATGAAAGCATATTCTAAGTTCCAAATCAGTTTAAGTAGGTAGATTTTGGAGTAATTACAAGATGTACTTGCTTGATGAGAAGACAGAGCTGCCTATGACTTCCTAGGTAACAAACTTCAACTTCAGTTTGTCCTACTCACTCTTCCTGTAAACATTTCCAGAGCTATATGGTCACAAGTGCCATTTCCTCCTACTCCCTGTCGCCACTCTTATGAGCTGGCCACTGTCTGTGTACTCTGGGCAGCAGCTGTTTTCCTTGAGAGCAGAGTGTCCCTGGAAATTGTCCTTGGTGGCCTAGGAATACAGGCATCTTTCCAATCTGATTCTATGTCCACCCAAGTAGAGGTTCCTACAGGGAATGTAGGGTGGTCTGTTTGGTTCTCCCAGCACTGCTGAGAACAGACCCCTCCCTCTCTCCTCTTCACACTTTCAGGGAGGGGTGTGACTCATGGCCCCCTCCTGGCAGGTCCTCCAGACCCCATGGAGTCAGTGATAAATCAAGCAGCCTCTGCAGCAGGAGTATGGCCCTGCTGGTCTTCGATCCAACAGGAAACTAAGGGCTTGCCCATCCACGATGAGTAAAATGCAGGTGGCTATTCAAGATGGGCTGAAACATGTTGAGTTTGTCCCTTTTTTAAACACACATGGGTGTGTCTTCTCGGAAATGTTCAGTTACCACAAGGTTGTTATTGCAGGTTATCCTAGTTTGTGAAAATAGAAGAGTGTGTGTGTGTGTGTAAGAATGTGTGTGCATGGCCAGATGGCTATGGGCCAGAGAAAGTTTATTATCCTGATACTCCGGGTGGTGGGGAGGCGGGAAAAGAAAGGAGGAGGACAGTGAAGGAACTATTTGTTCTTACCTTCACAAATCCCTTCGTTGAAAACATTGAAAACACTACTGTGCTACTAAGTAAAATCTCTACAGTCTACACCGGGGGTGTCAAACTTATTTTCACCAGGGCCACATCAGCCTCACGGTGAAAATTTGGCTTCAAAGGGTCGAATGTAATTTTAGGACTATATAAATGTAACTACTCCTTAAGCGAGAGCTCAGTGCTGCTGCCAGGTAGAAGCAAGGTGCCAGGCCAAATAAAACAAGGTGGAGGGCCAGATTTGGCCCGCAGGCCTTCTGTTTGCCACCTGTGGTCCACACTATTGGTATCCTAGAAATTACACTGAACCCGGAGTCAGGAGACCAGGTTTAGTCTCACCTTTACCACCAGCTAATTCTATGACCATGGCCATGATCCTACCCCTCTGAGTGTTATTTTGGTTGATATCTATGAGTTTATATGTCTTAGTAGATGTTCCTGGAGGTGCCTCAGAAGTAGACTAGGGGTTTTCAAAATACATATTGGCTCAAATACTAGTACAAGGTTAATATTACTATATCATATATAGTGATATAATATTAATAATATACAATTTACATATCATATTATTATATATAGTGATATATACACACATAACCATGAGAATATATATTTATTGTAATAAATATATAATAATATATAACATATAAATTATTATATATAGTAATACACACACACACATATAACCATGAGAATATTCCTAGGTCTACTGGCATATATGAGTAAAGGAGATAAATCTATTGTCCCTAAAATACTTCTCAAGATACAAGGAATAAATGCTAAAGGAAGTAGACTGAAGGACAGAGCCACTAGAGTACAGTCGCTGTACCCATTTCAAGGTACCAGTTTGCTTATAGATCCTATAAGCAAACCTCATGACAACCACTTACCCCACAGAGCCATGAAGATGGAGAAGAAGACAGTGGCAGGGTTGTCAAACAGGTGGCTGGCCCGAGCCGTACCACAGGCTGAGCTGAGGTTCCAGTAATCACAGGACTTATCACACAGGGGACACATGGTGAAGGCGTTCTGCTGGTCACACATCTCTTTGCTGCAGTAGACAGAGGCTACTGGGTCAGGAGGAGCTCACGCAGGACCCACCCCAAACAAATCACCCCCAAAACATCTCCCACTTCTGAATTCATGGCTGAGTTTATCATCAAAATACATGAGGTGTGTTAAAGAAGGTGGGATTAGATATTTTACCTTGAAAGTGTTATTCTTTTACTTTGTCCAAAAAAAAAAAAAAGGATGGGCCACCTTTGGAGATATGGAGTCCCCTGTCACTAGAAGTGTCTTAACAGAGAGTAAGTGACCATCTGTCTAAGATGCTATACCCTGAATGATGCCTTATAAAGCCCCTTCAAAATGTGTGGAGTGTATGAGGTTGGGGGGAAGCACCAACAATTGGGAGTAAATCACCCGCCTGAAGTTAGATTTCATCATCATCATCATCAGACAGCATAGGCTGTCTTCTTACACTTGTGGCCCGTCTCACAAATGTGTGAGACTGGTCGCTAGAAGAAGCCAGCGCAAGCTCTTACTGCTGGAAGAAGAAGCCATGTGATGCAGAATGAAGTCAGATCTGGATCAGGAGACCTTTTCTAAGTGCATCAGCTGTAAGACCATTTGTAGAATGGGGATTAATAGCCTCCACCTATTAAGAATTATCATGACCATGAAATGGGATTAGGGAAAAATGAAAAAAATAAAATACATTCTTGCAAAGTCTAGATTCTGTGGTCTTCGAGAGAGAAGCATGAGTCAAATAACCATCACCTATGTTCTAACCAATTCTCAGTATATTTCTGTTTAATGGATTGATGAATATATTTGAAACTCCGTTCATTCATTAGATGATTAGCTGAAGCCAATAAACTCAGGCTCCTATGAGTGCTTGTAAATAAGAACCAAGGTACTACCAGCCCCGACTGGCCTCCCAATATCTATCCATACCATATGTGGATGGGGAAATGCTTGAGCTTATCACTCTGGTGTAATATTCCTCCAGCGGAATGGGTAGACAGTTAAGCTCATGGTTTTGAGGAAAAGGGTGGAGAACTTGAGTTTCCATGAAAATGAAGCATTGGCTGTTCTTGCAAAGCAGCTAGAGACACAGGGATGGAGTTCAGGGGATGCCCCCCTGAAAACCACAGCTGTGTTTTCCCTGGAAAGAGGCAGCAGAGGGTGCTATAGAGCACAGCTGGCAAGTAGAAGGCCACCGCCAAGGAAAGTAAGCTGGTACCCTGAGTGCTAAACAACGGCTTAGATTTACCCCAGAAGGCAAAGGGATGCCTGGACCTACTTTTCCTTCATTAAGAAGCTGAAGGGTTTTACTGAAGGCTGTCACTGCCTGTCAAGCCCCAGCTTTCAGGCTTGTTTTTAATGAGCTATTAAGTTCTCAGCAGGGAGAGGCCTTCTGTGTGAGAGAATGGAAACTCCAGGTCTCAGAGGATAAATCCTAGTTCCTCTGCTGACTTGCTGCTCAGCTCTCCATTGGCAAGTGTCAATAGCAGTGACTCATGCACATCGACAATATTAAATAATAATATCTTATTAATCAATTCAGCCATGCTAGCCTCACCTGGGCACATTCTTATTGTTCACTGGAGAGTGAGGTTTATTTTAAGTCTTCTGGGTCAGATAAGTATTCACTATGTAGTTGAGAAGCAGTTGCGGCATTCAGAAAGGAGAGCACCCTCTTGGAAAACAAATTCACACGGAACATTGTTGGTCTGCATAAATTCTAATAAAGCGCTGTGCTTTTCAGCTGTGTGAGGACATCTGCATTCTCAGCGCTGCCCTTCAAACACGTGTGTGTCAGGGTCTTTGCTGTTCAGGGGGTTTTTTACACAAACACTTGGGGGAGGGATAATCCTAGTCAGCCTACGCCTAATCAAATCGAGTCCGTGCTAACGGGTCAGGAGCAAAAAAGTATTAGCAACCAACTTGGTGCAAAGCATTTTGAAACTTAACTTCTATGTAAATGACTGGTTTTAAAATTAGAGTACAGTCAAGTATCAATCATTTGTACAAAACGGCAGCCCTGTAGCATGGATACTCTCCAATCACTTAAATTGGAAGTCAGAATGCTTTGTACGCATTGAGTTGGGTTGTTTTGGTTTTGGCTTTGGTTTTATTTTTTCAATGCAAGCAATGTGAACAGAATTCTGAAGAAATTCTGTCTCAGGATGACATTAAAATGGCTTTGTATTGTCTGAGACAGGCTAACTCTAGACAAGCTAAGAGATGAGGGCAGCCTACCCTGAACTGAAATCATGTCTAGATTATTCACTAACTGCATAATCCACAGGTTTCTGGTTAGAAGTAACTGTGGCTCCAAATCTAATCGTGTAATTCTTCAATCTGTCATTTTCTCTAGAAAGCGTATGTTGATAAAAATCCAGAGTGAGTGGTGTTCTGAATGAGTGACTCACTGCTCACAAGTTAGGAGGTGCAGCGCTGCACTAGCTGAAAGAGAGAAGGTGCAAGGAGGCAATTATTCAGGAAACTCAGACAGAACATCTGTTACTAAGGTGCAGACCTAAAGTAACCAATTTTTTTTTTCAATATGGTTTAGATTAATCAGCTTTTTAAAAATGCTCCAGTCTTCCCTGCCCATGTAAGCAAATGCCTAACAAATGGAACCAATCCCTTGGTAAGCAAAGGAAAGTTCTATAGATGTATCCTGCACATATGGAATTATTACTTGGAAATGATACTTGTATCTCACATGTCAAAGTTATTGACTATAAAAGGTATCATTTAAAGTTCCACATAATGTAAATTTTCTGGTTTTGATATTGTACAGTAGTTATATAGGACATGACCACTGGGGAAAACTGGGTGAAGGATGCATTGTACCCCTCAGTGCTATCTTTGCATCTTGCCATAAACATACAATATATCTAAACAAAATCTCATGCAACAATACTTATACTTCCTTACTTCCTTCTTGTGATGAATACTAATATTATGTTTCACTCTATTCTCTATCTTATTCTAGTTTATTTACTGAACTAACATGCAAAATCTCTATTTTTTGCCTGTCAGTTCAGTAAATAAGTTCAGACTTATAGATAGAGAGCAGGCTGATGGCTCTGGGGGTGGTCAGGGGGTGGAGGGATCCAGCAAAAAGGGAAAAGGATTCATGGACATGAACAACAGTGTGGTGATTACAGGGGCAGGTATAAGTGGGATAAATAGTAATGGAAAATATGCAATAAAAATATAATCATTAAATTTATTCTATAATTCACAAATGGGTTGCTACCCATAGTTTTTAAAACATCACGCACTCTGACAGGCACTATAATACACCTGCAATGATAATAATCACATTTTACATGCCTATACATCTGCACTATATGTGTGTGTGCGTGTGCATAGGTACATGTCTTTGCAGCATGTATATATCAGGTAGGAGTTAGAAAATTAGGAAAGAGGAGGAAAAGTAGGAGGGTGTCCGTTGTTCTTAACAGAAAAGCGGGCCAAAATAATTTTGACCAACTGCCTCTGGTCACATAGCTATTTCACAACAGATGACCAGATGTTGTCTGGAGCAGGAGATAAAAAGCCTGGGAACAGACCCCTACCCATGCCTATGATTAGCTGGTCACATCCTCTGTGGGAAAGCATGCATGGTCATCACCATCATTATCTGCCAATCAATATGTAACTCCCGTTCTCTAATGTCACACTAACCCTCACCCCAGACCACAAATTATATAAGTCCACAGGACAAGGCGCCTATGCTTCTCTCACCACACTCAGCAAGGCCTGTTCTCTTCCTTGAGGACATACAAATAAACTCTGCTTGCATACTAGTTGACTTGCTGATCTGTAATTCTTTACTGTGTTGGCAAGAAAAAAAAAACAAGCTTTCAACAACATGTAATAATTATTTCCAGTTGCAGTGGTCACTATCACATATTCTCACATGGGCACGAGTTCTAAGTCCTGATATAAAACAGCACACTGATGCCCCACCCATTACACTGGCATTGGTTCTTTAAGCACCGTATGGAGATGTCCAGTTTTGATCAGCCTGAGGTCCACCTCTCTAGGGATCACAACTGGGCAAAGAAAACACAGGACCCTCATCTTCTGAGAATGCATCAGACAAGGCCAGTTGAAGCTACTGGAGTGCTGAAGAGGATATGAGCCCTCTGCAAGACTTCACAGCTTACTGGAAAAAGCAACAACTCTAGACCAGCAGGAGGCAACAGAGGTCAAATCTCAACCCTGACAATTATGACTTGTTGAAGTTGGACAAATTATGCAATCTCACTTATCATCAATGTCTCCATCTCTGTTCGATGAAAATAATAACTCACTTATATAGAGTCTACAGTGTTGATCTCTATAGCATCAAAGAAACTAGTATATAAAAACACCTAGCACCACACCTGACACAAGGTACATATTTGGAAAGTATTAATTATTCCCTGACACTAGAGGACAAAGAAAGTAAGCAATTTTTGTTAAGTGCTTACTTTCTTTGTAGGCTCTGTCTCCCCTGTAAGGACCAGGCTTTGTTGCATGTCTTGATTCTCCAAGAGCCCCGCCCACCATGGGAACTGTCACTTCCTGTAGTTTCTGACTCTTGAACTAGAGGTTGAGCCTTCCTCAGGTCCAGAGCTGCCTGCTTCTACATACAGTATCACAGCATTTTATCCCAACAGTATTTGACCTATAGACACGTGATCTGTACCCAAGACCATTCAATATGTCCTGCCTTGGATTATGTGGAAAACCAGGGGGTAAAAGTCATGAGGTTAAGGAGCAAAAAGTATTTCTCAAGCACAATTTTTTCATTAGGCATTATCCACCTGCTTATATCAGACCCTGGCAATGGAGAAGAGCTTGACTAGGAAAGAAAGTGGATCATGCCCACCATGGTTATAAAGCCATTTCCAGAATCTGTAGCTTCCAGATATGTCTCTGGAGACAAGTTACATGTGTGGTAGGGAAGAAGAAGAATAGGGATGAGGACTTTGGAAGGAGATGTGTGAAATGTACTTGCAACTAAGATGAAACTTCAAACTACTAACATGGGAATCAAGCCTTTTTCTTTCAAATTGTCTTACCTGGGAATATCTTCTTCAATGGTTGCACATCCATAAAGAAACACAATCACCCCAATTACAGAAGATGGGATGAGGAATGATGTATATAATCCCAGCCAAGCAAAATACAGTCCGATTTTTTCTCCAAAATACTTTCTGGAAAAGAAAGTAGAACACATATTAAGAACATTATATACTTTCTTCACTTTTGATGGTTCTGAACTTGACAATGAGCCAGCATAAATAAAAAGGAATGGAAGTTACATGAGGAAAGGGGGACCTTCTTCAGCACAAGGAATCAACAGCTAGTGTTTTCTGAAATGAATTACATTCCACTGGAATAACATATACACACCTGTCCCTGCTGCTCATGTGAAATAGCTATGAGAAGGAATCCAGTCCTAACAGCAAACTAAAAATATTCCATAAATTTTGGCATCTTCACCAGACAAACATGAGTAACACATCATCATTTCATGAGTGCCATACCACTTAACCCATGGGGGGGAAAAACACCTTTTGGTACTAGCTTATTTAAACAAAATTATATATTTGAGGATGTATATGCATGTAGATAAAGTAACATAAACATACTCAAAGAAAAATGACTAGAATAAATTTGATAATATAGTAGTAATGTTTTTTTAGTTAATGAAATTATGGGTGGTTCTCATTTTGGGTTTTTTTTTGTATCTTTCTATATTTTTAACTCTTTACTTTGTTGATGAATTACTTTTATAATTTTTTTCAAAACTTATTCATTTTAAAAAGAAAATTTACCAAGTCATATCTTTTTTTTATCCCCAGCTCATAAAGTTAGTAAATTATCACATTAAGCCTCTAAAAATGGTTTTTCCCTTAAATAAACATTGGTTATGGACACCTGATGAGTAAAATACAATCCACAGAGGAGCAGTGTTTGATTTTGCAAGAGCCTCTGACAAGACCCAGAAGGGAAGCAGGAACTCAGCCCACTCTCGGATGAAGTACTAAGAGTGAAGAAACCAGTGGGCAGATTCTTTATCCACTACCAGAGGAGCTGCTCCCAGTTAGGATATAGACAATTGCAAGAACATGTAGCTTCTATCCTAACAACAAAAGAAATCTGGATAATCTGTGAAATCAAAACTTTTCTTGAACCCATCAGAGAATGGAGGTTGTGAAGGAACCAGATGAACCAAATTTTGAAGTAAGAGAGAGAAACTCCTCCAAAGAAAGATGGTCAAGCACACAGTTTCACATTTGACACAACACGGGAGGAAAAAGTAGTCACCATAAAAGTGAGTAAGAAGAAACAGAGAATTTTTTTTAAAATTTCTGGAAAGCTGAGAGTAGGTTAGCATGACACGTAGAGTAGGTTAGAATAAACGGGAGCTGCAGACACAAGAGTCTGCATTCATTCATAAGATCTTATCCGATAATCACCACATGGTACTGATGAGGAAGACAATGGGCAAGATAGGAAAATGGAGAGACCTCCTTTAGTTCCACAAGCCATGAAAGCCCACTCATCTCCCAGGACCTTCTCCCATTCAAATCAAAAGCTTTAAGAACCAAGTCTGCTGCTAGGGGAGGGGCAAGAGGGAAACCCCTCTGTGGCAAAAGAGGCCGAGAGCTCAAGGGTAGAAAAGGAACAATGAGAACAAATTCTCCAAAGCACGTGGTGATAGCATCCCATTGCCAAAGGAATTGAAATCTCTGGTGTTGTGACTCCAGCAATGACAATATCCAGGCCCAGCTAATCCTCCAACTGCACTCCACTCCCCTCACAGCCTGACAGAAGAGACATAAGCACATTTCCAGGGTAAACACCATTTCCCTCAGTTGCCACTGCCCTTTCATGCACAATGTCCAGAATTCAAAAAAAATATTGAACACTTCCCCATGTATATTCTTGGATCCTTTGCTGTAAATTAATTGATCATCCTGCATGGGTTTATTTTTGGACTCTATTTTGTTCCATTGATTTACCATACTGTTTTATACTATAGTTTGAAATCAGAAAGTATGATGCCTCCAGATTTGTTCTTCTTTTTCAATATTGCTTTAGCTATTTTGGGTCTTTTGTTTTCCATACAAATTTTAGGATTGTTTGTTAGACTTTTGAGAGAAATATCATTGGAATTTTGATGAGGATTGTACTGAATTTGGAGATCACTTTGGGTAGAGGGACATTTTAGCAATATTAATACTTCCAGTTCATGAGCATAGAATGTTTTTCCATTTATTTGTGTGTTCATCAACTTCTTTCATCAATATTTTAGTTTTCACTATGAAGATCTTTCACATCCTTAGTTAAATTTATTCATATGTATTTTATTGTTTTTGATGCAATTTTAGATGTGATCGTTTTCTTTATTTCATTTTCAGATAGTTCATTGTTAGTGTACAGAAATGCAATTGAGCCCTGGCTGGTGTAGCTCAGTGGATTGAGCGCGGGCTGGGAACCAAAGGGTCCCGGTTCGATTCCCAGTCAGGGCACATGCCTAGGTTGCAGGCCAGGTCCCCTGTAGGGGGCATGAGAGGCAACCATCTGTTTCTCTCCCTCTCTCTCTCCCTCCCTTCCCCTCTCTCTAAAAAATAAAAAAAAAAGAAATGCAATTGATTTTTGTAAATTGATTTTGTATCCAGAAACTTTGCTAAATTTATTAGTTCCAATCATTTTCTGATGGAATGTTTCGAGTTTTCTGTATCTAATACGATGTCATCTATAAATAGAGACTATTTTGTTTCTTTCTTCCTGATTTGCATGCCTTTATTTCTTTTCTTTCCTGATTACTCTGGCTGGGACTTTTGTACTGTGTTGAACGGAAGTGGCAGGAGTGGCCATCCTTGTCTTGTTCCTGATCTTCGAGGAAATGCTTTGAGCTTTTCACTGTTGGGTGTGATGTTCACAATGGGCTCGTCATGTATGGCCTTCGTTGTGTTGAGGTACATTCCCTCTGTACCCACTTTATTGAAAGTTTTTAACATAAATAGATGTTGAATTTTGTCAATAGTTGCTTTTTCTGCAACTATTGAGATGATTATATGATTTTCATCTTTCATTTTGTTAATGTGGTGTATCAAGGGATTGATTTGTGAATGTGGAACCATACTTACACCCATGAAATAAATCTCACTTGATCATAGTGTAAAATAAAAATTCGAAACATATAAAAAATAATAAATCCATATTTATTGTCAAGAAATAAGGAAAACAACAAAACTAAAGTTGATCTAGATACCAAAATTATCAGAGACTTTAAAATAATTAAAATTAATATGTTAAGGAAGAATTTCATGTAAAAGATGAACAACATGTGTGAGAAAATTGGGGATTTCCACAGAGAGACAAAAATGCAAAAATGTAAGATTGAAATGCTAGAAAATAAACAACAAATGATGTCAGATATGAAAATGTCTAAATTAAAGTGCCTTAGCAAGAGACTAAACACAGCCAAAGACTCAATACACTTGAATGTAAGTCAATAAATAATATCCAAACTAACACACAAAGAGCAAAAAGAGTAAAAATAAAGAAAAAATCTATCAATCAACAGCTGTAGGACAATATCAAAGCATCTGTCATATATGTCATCGAAGCCCCAGAAGAATAAAGAGAAACAAACATGAAAAAATATTTGAATGGATCATGGCTAAACGTTTTCCAAAATTCATCAAAATTATCAAAACACAGATCCAAGAACTCCAGAGAACCCCAAGCAGTATAAATACAAAAACAAAAATAAAAACCCACATACCTAAACACATCATAATCAAACTTTTGAAAACCAAAGGTAGAAAGGGAGACTCTTTAATTCAGCTGGGGTGGCAGTGGTGGAGAAGTATGGGAAGGGAGGAATGAAGAAGGGAGGATAGAATGTAAGACTTATTACATTTGATTGTAAGTCAAATGTAAGTAAGAATACAACACACCAAGGACAAAGGGAAACCTACAGCCAGGAGCCGGGTGGGAAACAAAACGACTGAGGAAGGCTAAGCATGACAAACCATGGCTTCTCCAGTGGAGAAATGAAGAGCTCAGGTCCATCTTCGGGGAGCAGTAACTGCTCAGCTCCAGCAGCCCAGGGTGACATGTGGAGAAATGGGACAAGTATTGCCAAATCCCACAATTTTCCAAGAAAATTTAGAAATCTGTATTTCTCCTAATTTTTCAGCGATGGCCACTAATTTGACTAAAATACAAATGTGCAAGCCAAAGAAAGAGCATCCAAGGACTGGACAATGACCAGGGACTATTAGTTGGTACCCTCTGTGCTGTAACAGAGATCAGAGAGCAAAGGCTCTGGAATGGGAAGAGCTGGGTGTGAATCTGGCCTCTGCAGTTTCCTAACTTGGGATAGTTTCTCAACTTCTCTCAACTTTATTGTTTTTATTTAAAAATCTGTTAATGTGAAAATTAAATGAGCAAGGTATACGAGGACATAGTAAGCAGGTAATTGACTACTATTGATTATATTATTCTGAAAATCCATGTGATCCACTATACTAAAATGAAGAACTTCTGTTCATCAGATGAAACTACTGAGTGAAAAGACTAGCAACAACAACAACAAAAGATTAGCAACAGAATAAGAGAAAATATCTGCATACATATATCCAACAATGGAATTGTTTCCATAATACAAAAAAAACTTCTACAAATCAATAAGAATTAGGCAAATATTCCAATAGAAAAGTGAGCAAAACACTTGAAGGGACTCTTCATAAAAAAAGATACCAAATAAACACATTGACCAATAAACATATAAAAAGATGCTCAACTTCCCTATCATCAGACTGCAAGATAAATGCAAATGAAATCATGATGCAATACCTCTATACATTCATGAGAATGGCAAAAATAAAAAAGGAAAAATACCAAGTGTTGGCCAAATGTGGAGAAGCCAGAAGGCTCACATGGTGCTGGTAGGGTGTGTACAGACTGAGCCACTTAGGAAAAACTGATTAGCAGTATCTACTACAACTGAGCTTGGGCTTCCCTTGTGATCCAACACCTCTGCTCCTAAGTATACACCCAACAGGAAAGAATGTATGTGTATCCAAAGACACATACAAGAATATTCCCAGCAGCACTAGTTATAATAGCCTCAAAATGGGAACTGCCCAAATGCCTGTAAATAATAGAGCGGATAAATATGTTGTGATGTACTTGCCCGATCAGAATGAGTAAGTTACAGGAACACACAACAATATGGACAAATCTCACAAATATAATGTTGAACAAAAGAAGTCAGACACTAAAGAATGTATATACTATGGTATTCTATTTATATAAAGTTCAAAAACAAAATAACTGTACTAGAAGTACAGATAGTCGTTAGCCTTAGGAAAGAAGGGACTAGAAGGGAGTGTGGCGGGGGGTCAGGAGCCCTTTGGGTTGCTAATGATGTTTTTCTTTGATCTGAGTATTGGTTGTTATGGGAGTGTTCACTATGCAAAAATTCAGCAACCAGAACATTTATTATTATATATACTATAATTATAATATATTATAATTTATTATTATATATACTATATAATATCCATTTATGATTATATACTATATATAATATATTACATACATATATTATATATATATATATATAAAATCAAAATACTTTCATTTTAAAATGGTTTTAAAAAGATACCACATGTCCTATAAGCTGCAGGCCAACAGAATTCCTGGAGCTCACCTTGTCCATTCTCTTACCTTCAAGCCAGACAGCACTTAATCCACGTCAGACAGAGGCATCTCTCAGGTGCAGTCTGTCAACAGACCTGAAGGGCAGTTTTCACCTGAATGAAGCACAAAGGCCAGGCTAACAAAAAAGGCTTTTAGAACACAGCAGCCAGCCCTGAAATGCAAGGTTGGCATTTGACAAGCAGCCCAAGGCAGTGATGGAGGCCGAAGGATGTCTGCACCATTTCCAAGTGATCAGATCAGAAGTTAAGCAAGAGATAATTAGCATGGAGCCGATGTGCCAGAGGACATGTTCCAGGGGAGCCAGCCCTGTCAGCTGGAGAAGGAAACTTCGGCTCTCGGCTCCTGCCAAGCCCACGTCGCCTTCCTTTCTGATCTCATAAAAAGCTGTCAGGCTTTCCTGGCCCCTCAGGAGGAGGTGGATTAAAGGCAAAAAGATTCAGGTGCCCTCAGCAGCATTACGGGCAGGTGCCCAAAGAGAAAGTGCTGAGCCTTTAATTAAAGTTCACAATGGTTGTTCTCTGAAAGACAGCCTGGAACTTCCCAGCTACAGAAGAAGCCAGGCAAGTCAGCCAAGGCCTCTCCTTGGTGAAACCATGAGATGGGGCCAATGTGAGTTAAATATTCAGTCAATGCAAGACTCAAGTGCCATGTCAGAATGGTCTCTCCTATCTCAAGGGTGTCCCCACCACTATTCCCTTTACAAGGTAGTATCTAGCTAAGGATGAAGTGCGTGCATCCTTATGACAGACAAGGAGAGGGAGCTTCCGCCCCAAAATCCATCCCCTGGAAAATTCCTGGGTTAGACCTTAGAGCCCGGCACTGGTCAAAACTCTAATTTCATTTTCTCCTGATGTCCCCCATTTTGGCTCCGCTCCAACTCATCAGCCGCTTCTGTTCCTCATACGCACCCACCTCCAGGCCTTTGCTGAGGCTGTGCACTCTGTCCGGAACACCCCTTCCTCAGAGCTCACACTCACTTTTTCAGTCTCTGCTTCCGCATCACCTCCTCAGAAAGGCCTTCTTTCGTCACCCCGTCCAAAACATCACCTAACCTCTCACCTCGCTTCATTTTTCTTCCTAACACTTATCATTACCGAGCATTGTTTTCTAAACGTATTGGAGTGTTAGTCCATCTCTGCTGCTAGAATGTAAGCTTCACGAGAACAGACGCCTTTTCTGTTCTACCCGTGACTGTTTCCTTAATGCCCAGAATATGCTTGGGACATAGTAGTGACTCAATAAGCATTTGTTTAATGAGAGACTAAGTCCTCACAATAATCCCATAAGGGGTTACTAGGCCTATCCCCTTCTGTGCAGGGTTAGGGGGCAGAGCACAGCTCAGAGAAATTGAGTAACTTGTGTAAGGTCACTCAGATAACAAGGTAAAATCTGGACTCCAATCCAGTGCAGCTGGATTTCAAGCCTATACTTTATCAATGACATATGTCTCTTAGGTCATAGGATAGATGATAATGCAGACTTGAGCCTTCTGGTTTGCAAAGCACTATGACTTATTTCCTACTTTAGTAAAGAACTGAAAAGAACCCTAAGGATCATCTACAATGAAATTCTCTACCAAGTGCATTTACAAAGCCCTCTAACCCCCAGAAGTACGTTCACATCAGAAAAGGCAGTGAAGGCATGTGTTCCGATGTCTATTTGTTAAGTACACAGTACATACAATGATTATTTAGACAGTTTCTGTTTATTAATGAGCAGTGTGAGAGCTTCCAAGTACACAGCAGATGGTAATCAGAGACACATGCTCATGGCTAGTACCCCAGTCATTTATCACCTAGTGGTTTGGGCTATTTTACGTTGTTTTCATTTTCATTCTTAAATATTGTTTGGGTTTTTTTTTAACCATGACCAATCTTTAAATAAAGATGGAAACATAAGGAACACTGATGGTGAAATACAGCATGTTGATGTAGAGCATAAACATGGCAAGAAAGAACTCAGTAAATTTGTCTCGATGATGTTTACATGGACCCATAAAATGCATACAACTGATCAAAACTATTATATGACATGCAGAGATATGTCATTACCAAAACCAATGCTAAAGGGGGGAGAGCTGTTATATCCAATCATATCCAACTGGTTTTTTATTGGGAGTTAAAGACTGTCCCCAACTACCACGTGTAATCTGCAGAAAAATCCTTGCAATCGTAGGCTTAAACTTTCTCTTTTAGCTCATTAAGGAATGAAGGATAAACATTAGATAATAAACAAGCTAAATTTATCACTTAAAGTACAAATATACCAAATGTCAAGTCATAAAAGTGGGTTTTTTTCTATTTTGAAGCTATAATATGATGATAAATTTTAATCTAATTTTATATATATTCATTTCTAAATCAAAGATGACATATTCTGCTACTTAAAAATGTTATTTGTTGGAACATTTTTTTCTTGGATAATTTAATGCAATATCGTAAAGAGTGTGTGCCCCCTTTGTTACAAAGGAAAGAATAAACTCATCTTTGAATGTGAAGAATTGAAAGTGGAAGGTGGGGGTGGGGAGGGCAGGGGAGAGTAGTGGGGGAAGATGGGGACAACTGTAATTGAACAACAATAAAATTTTTTTAAAAGATTATATGTAATAAACTTTATAGTACACTATGCATTAATATTTACTTAAAATATCTTTACCTAGAATCATTTCTTCATCATTTTCCACATCAAATCGGCTCAACAACCCCTAAGGAAGTTCGGGGATTAAACACACGCTGCCATGGAGGTGGCCTGGGCAGGGCTGCAGACCCACTGTCCACCTGGCTCCCCCAGGTCTGCGCCCCAACAGGGTGGCCTCAGTGGGTTGCATCAACCAGCCTCCCTGCCCCTCTGCCTGCTGGGCTGGCCAATGGCAGGCACCAGCGGGAAATGGAAGGGTGGTGGAACAGAGACCGTAGGGCACCGATTTGCCCCAGCTGTCTGGACACAAAGCCCTCGGTTGGCAGTGGGGGCCGCAGCTCCTATCACAGGCCTCTGTGCACGAGAGCTTCAGCACTGCTCTCTCTGGGTTCTGTAACCACAGCACCCCCTTACCCCTTTGGGCCTAAAGGTGCCACCAACACCCCACTGTTGCTGATCTCTGGGGTGTTCCTATCCTTTCTGGATGTCCCTTCATCCTCAATTACCGACTTGAGTGTGTTTTCTCTTTCCTAAACAATACAAGTCAAAGAGGGAAATGAGAAGATTTAGAAGTTTCTGATCTGTTACAATCCTCTCATTTTACAGATCAGGGAACTAAGGCTGAAGGACATTCCAGACTTGGCCAAAACGTTGCCAACAACTTGTCAGAGCTGCAAGTAGAGACCAGAGCTCCATGTGGGAAAACTAAAGCCCATAGATTGTAAGATTGTTCAGAGGTGTAGGAGTTACTATATAGTCAATTGCTTGAAGCAGCACTTAGCACACAGTAAAAACACAGAAATGTTAGTTATCATCATCATCATCATCATCATCGTGTGCTAATTCCCAATCCAGTTAAAAAAAAAGGGATATAGACTTCAAAATATGTAATCCTTCTAGCATAAGTATTCTAAAATTAATTATAGTATATGGAGAAACCAAAGCCCCCTTCAGTATGAATGGAAAGAGTGGCCCGGCTCACGAAGCGATGAGAGCATGAGGTGAATTTGGCCCCCCTATTCCCCCCTTGGCCAGGTGCCCAGTTCAGCAAACAGCTTGCACAGTCACAGAATGGCCCTGAGTCTAGGTCCCCCAGCAAGTAGGTGTCACTGTTAAATGAAAAAGACCTTCCTCTCACTGAGCTACAAATATCCACTGAGGCAGCAAAAGGAAAAGTGCTTTTAAAACTCTACAATAGCACACATTACTCTGGCTTCCCAACTCCACAGTCTTCCAAAAAGAAAGGAGGCCAGAGATTAGAATAAGAAGAGGTTAAAGAACTGTTTTGGTGTTCTGAGTATAGGTCAGACACTTCTCCAAGGAGGACATGCAGAGGGCCCAGAGACATATGAAAAGATGCTCAGCATCACTAGACATCAGAGAGATGCAAATTAAAGCCACAATGAGATACCACTTCACACCAGTCAGAATGGCCATCATCAACAAATAAACAAACAACAAGTGTTGGAGAGGATACAGAGAAAAGGGAACCCTAGCGCACTGTTGGTGGGAATGTAGACTGGCGCAGCCACTGCGGAAAACAGTATGGAATTTCCTCAGAAAACTAAAAACAGAACTGCCTTTTGACCTGGCAATTCCACTGCTGGGATTTATCCTAAGAACCCCGAAACACCAATCCAAAACATCCTATGCACCCCAATGTTCATAACAGCACAATTTACAAAAGCCAAGTGCTAGAAGCAACTTAAGTGTCCATCAGTAAATGAGTGGATCAAAAAACTGTGGTACCTTTACATGATGGAATACTATGCAGCAGAAAGAAAGAAGGAGCTCCTACTCTTTGCCACAGCATGGATGGAACTGGAGAGCATTAGGCTAAGTGAAATAAACCAGGCGGTGAAAGACAAATACCATATGATCTCACCCTTAAGTGGAACCTGATCAACAAAATAAACAAGCAAGCAAAATAGAACCAGAGACACTGAAATAAAGAACAAACTGACAGTAACCAGAGGGGAAGTGGGAGGGGATAATGGGGCGGGGGAAGAGGAAGGGTTTTCAGGAACAACTATAAAGGACACATGGACAAAACCAAGGGGGCGGGGATCAGGGGAGGGAGGTGGGGATGGCTGGAGTAGGAGGGAGTGGTGGTGGGGAAATGCAGACAACTGTAATTGAACAACAAGAAAAAAAGATTACACATAAAAAATAATTTATAACAATTAAAAAAGAAAAAAGAGGCCAGAGACAGAAAGGAGAGGAGAGTCAGATTTAGGTGCAATTTTAGAGTAGAGAGCTTGGGGCTCAGGCAGGGAGACACGGGAGGCATTTGGACAGACAGGTGAAGAACTTTAGGGCTCACTGCTATGTGCCGCATGACTGGCATCCCTGTGCTGCCCCTTCTAAACACTGCAAAGAGGAATAAAACCGCTTTTCAGTGCTTCTCGGGAGCTGGACTTTCGCTTCTTTTGGATGCGTAACTGACCAATCAGCAGCCTAGTTTTCTTTGCATTACCTGTAAAACCAACCTGAATTCATTCTCCAGCATGTCACAGATATGCCTCTGCAGATTTGAATAACGAATCACCGCCACATACCAACACCAATGAAAAACTTTGCAACTTTATTTTAAACATTAGTATTCAGAAAGAGAGTTACCCAGAGTAGTTTTAATATACAAATAATCTGTTACAGCATACATTTTTCTCTAAAAAAGCATAAAGAATGACTTTTTAGTCTAGTAAGAATCAAAATAAAAAATTGTGCTAAATAAAGCTACAGTTAATAGTCAAAGTCCAAAAAAAAAAAGAAAGAAAGAAAAAGAACTGTCTTGGCTTTGCTATTCCATAATGTATGATGGACAGAAGAATTATTCATCAGTTTTTTTCAATATTCTTAAGAGGAAGAAAAACCAGCACTATGACATGTAACAATTCTGCCAAAAAAGTTATATTTTTTATTGAAAGGTTGATAAAGAAACGTCTCGATACACAGCACAGCTTTTACTGAAAGCTCATGCGCACTGTTCGTGTGGATATTTTTGAGGAACGCCTGATGCCATGGTGGAACCTCTCGTGAAACAGAATTAGAGCCCAGCCCTTCCAAGCTACATCCGCTCTTCACCGAGACATGGGCCATGCCCATCCTGAGCCCCGCAGTCCCTGCTTCTCCCTCAGTGTTCACCCACGTGAAATCTCAACTGGGCCTTGCTTGTTTTTCTTTCAAATTCCTGGTGCATTTCTCACCTTAAAATAACCCTGTTTGTTTGGTTGCTGGGCACGCACCTTTTTTGGTGACTTCTCTTTTCCCAGCTCTGCTCCCCTCTCATTCATTCACCAAGGAAGGGACAAAAAAGAACCTTTGTTAAGCACCTTTGTGGCTCTTCACATACATAGATGGTTTAATCACTGCCCTATGAGTTAGGAATTATTTCCCCAATTTGCATAGAAAAAAACAGGCCACAAAGAAGTTAAATCCCAAGCCAAGGTCCACATTCAGTTAGCTACACATTTGAATTTCCAACCAAAGTCTATCTTGAGAGTCTTTGATCCCTTCCATTGCCACTCCGTTTTGCCAATTCCAAATCCTTTCTCTCCACTGCTAATCATACCGCCCTCCTCTACCACTACGCTCTGACTAACGGATAAGAGAATACAGATAGTTGTATATAGTGAGCACATGCACACAGAAAAAATAAATCCTGCGAAACAGGAATAATCTCCATTGTCTCATCTTGACCAAGAGGGTCACTATGTGCCCATGTGAGTCATGTTAAAAATTATAGAAGAATAAAAATGAAAAACTTCCAACTTGTTTTTCCCACTATTAAACATTAGCCTGAGCACCATAAATCTTTAGGAGTTAGTCAGAATAGTTTTCTCCCTCTACTCTCTCCAAAGTGGATTTCCTTTGCCTCTGAGAATGTCCCCTCCCTTAGCTGCAGCCTTTGGTGGGTGATCAGGAAATGATGGTAAGGAACTGTGGAGCAGGAGTTCAATGCTTTGGCACGAAAGCAGTTTGAAAACCTGTGAAAGCTAACAACATCAAAACCATATCTTCACATATCCTGACTGACGGTAAAGATGCTTAGGCCTGCCAAGGCTACATTGGAGACTATCAGTCTTCCTCCAGCCCCTCCCATCTCTCCAACCAAACCATTCCTTCTCCAGATTCCTCACCAGCAATGAGCACTGTTAGTGGATGCATGTCTTCATACCTCACCTGTTACGTTCCAGAATTAGTTCCTCTGCATTGTACTGCTGCTCTACTATTATGATCAACTGTCCTGACAATCCGCACAGCACTTTATAATGCAGAAAGTACCTTCACACTTCCTATCACATCCAATCCTTTCAACCACTCTTTGGAAAAGAGAGGGTCACAGATTTAAACAACTGGCCCAGAACCAAGCAGCTATGACAGAAGTTGCTGGGACTGATGCTATATGCCTTTTGCCACAATTGCTTGAACTCATTCAGCTCTACTCCCTTGTTAAATGGCTACGTCTTGTCTCCCAAGCCTTAGTGCAAACATCTCAAGGGCTTATGTATCTTTTTCTCTCCACCTGGGCATTACATAAGGCTCTGCCCTTTCCCAGCACATGATGAATCCTTGTTGAATGCATGAATGATGGACATGTGAAATGAGAACCTCTGTGTGTCAGGTAATGGCAAGTAGAAGAAAGAAAACTTCAGGTAATTGACATGGAAGCTACTCGGGAACAAAGCCACCAGAGGCAGCCCCAAGTGTCTGTGCACAGGCTCCTGATACCCTGGAATAATGTGCATGTGGGGTTCCCCGCCATGAGCTTTCTCCCAACATTTTCTAACGTAAGGACTAGAGGAAGAGGGGCTTCCTAGAGGCTTCCTTGAGCTTATATGCTCTTTCGGTCCCAGTGCCTTCTTCTTATTGGTATACCAATGTAGAATCGTAGCAGAACTTGAGGCTTAAATCAAAGGTTACATGTTTTCAGACCGCTGGCACAGATCCTGAGGAATCTGAGCACAGAACAATGTTATAACCCTAAGGACGCCTCCAAATTTGAGGACAGATGCTCCTGAATATTGGAAGCCCCAAATAATTCAGCTCCCGGATCTTAGGGAAAGCTCATAAATTCCATATCCAAACCTCCCACAAAGTTCATTCAGAACCCCGGACGTGTGACAGCAAATTTATGAAGGATACATGCATCTTTAAAATACACAAAAAAGAATTGAGGTGAAAGAAAGGAAATGAGCTTCAAAATAATCAGATATGAAAACTTGCATGAGCTTGGAGAAAATAAGCCATCAGAGTTAAGTAGTTCACAAGAGTCACTTAGCTGTCACTCAGGGCACCAACCGAGAATTCACAGGATTGCAGATGATAAAAGAAACAGTCCTAGATTGGGTATGAGGCCATGGTAGCAATGACCAGCTCTGACTACTGTGGTTCCAGAGAGAAGTGAAGATTCAATCATTTGTCTTTCACCTCAGGTTGAGGATACAGAGAAGGAGACAGGGTCTCAGAGATGAAGGCAGCAAGAAAGAAGATAAGAGAAGAAAGCCGTGTCCCCATGTGAACTTGATCTTGTCAGAACCTGGCACATGGCAGCATGGGCCGAGAAGATGAAGAGACCAATGTGGGACTTACAATAACATCTCCTAAGCCATCCAAAGGCTCTTTCCCAACAAACGCTTTCTTATTATTTCAGGGTAAATGCATTGCAAACACATGGATTTGATTGTATTTCCCTACCCCCATCTTCCTCTTCGCATGCCAGAAAAACACATACAGATTTCAAAATGAGAAGGGAAAAAACTAAAGAACAGCCAGGGACCAAAATGCGTAGTATGGTTTCAAGCAAGCTTCGAACACGTTAGGAAAATAATTGTCTCTGGTCAACAAATCCAAATGGCAATGGCACACATCCCTGTCATTAACACTGACAGCCAGGAAAGCAACTGCAATTAGTGGAAGTGGACATGTGGTATGCCAGTGGGGACTAGAAAGAAATGGCCCCCAAATGTCTGACACCTCCATGAGTGTCATTATTTCCCTACAGTTTCAACAGCAATGTGTCAGGGTGAGTCGACTTCTGTCCTCAGACTATATCAAAGGGTCGGTGTCCAGCTGTTGTCCATCTACACTGGAAAAAGAACAAAACAGTTCTAACAGAGTGGAGGGGATGTAATTTCAACATCAAAAGGAATGGCCAGTTGTAATTTACTCTTACAACAATGCATATTAATTGCGTGCCTGTAAATCACTCTTCTTACAAATATTTACTGAGGGTCTACGCTAATAAGGGCGGCGTCGTGTGCCAGACAGTAAGATGCATGATGTTCCACTGTGATTCCAACCCTTACAACAACAGCACTGCAGAGTGGGTATTGTTAACCCCAATTGACAGGTGAGGACTGAGGCACAGAGAAGTTAGATGAGCTTCCCCAGACCATAAAGCTAGGAAATGGTGGAAAGTGGAGCAAACTCGAGTTTATTCAATTCCATTTTTTCTTCATTTTTTTGAATTTCAGCTAAGTTCTGAAGGGGATTCTTCATGCCGTGCCCACCAAAACTTCGCATCATTTTATGTTGAATAAATGTTAACTGACTGGACGAATGAGCATAAATGATGGATTTTGCCACCAATGTTCTCATACCATATTTCATCGATTTAAAGTATCAATGACATAAATGTGTATCTTGCAGTCAGTAGACTCTATGAATCAATGAAATGTGATCATCTCAAACCAAGAACAGCTCCACATGAAAGCGTAATGAACAATATGGGATAGTGAAATACTGTGATTTGTAAGATATATATATACATATATTTGGCCATTTAGTTGACTGAAATACCTTTCTCAAATATAACTGGTCTTCATCCACAGTTCCTGGCTCACAGCTCCCAAACCCCTTGGAATTTCCTAACTAAAGAGAGCAGCAACGGTGTCTCCTAGTATGTTAATAAGGTGACTTCTAGACATCACTGAAGGGAGGGTGTTGGTGGCAACTATAGCCAACCAAGTGGTTAGAGAATTGAAACTTTCAGTCCTGCCCCCTGAGTTCCAGGGAGGGAAGAAGGGCATGAGGTTGAATTAACCGTCAATGGCGAACAGCTTTGTCAATCATGACTACATAATGAAGTCTCCATAAAAACCCAAAAGGACAACACATTAGTCCTTTCTGGAGAGCTCCCACACTGGGATCCAGAATACTTCCTTCCACATGGCACTATGCTGGGCCCTAGGCTCCACAAGGACAAAGGTCCTTTGTTCAAGACCTGCTCTCTATATTTTTTCATCTGCCTATTGATTTGTCTCCTTTAAAATCATTTGTAATAAGTCAGTAATTACATAAGTAAAATGTTTTTCTGAGTTCCGTGGGCTACTCTAGCAAATTAATCAAACCCAAGGAAGGGGTCACAGGAACCTCTAATTTGTAGCCAGTCGGTATGAAGCACAGGTAACAACCTAGCTTGCAGCTGGCATCCGAAGTGGAGGGCAGTCTTATGGTACTGAGTCTTTTCCCTGTGGAATCTGATTCTGTCTTAAGGTAGATAGTGTCAGAACTGAGTTGAATTCTCAGATACCCTACCGGTGTTGGAATTGGGTCTGGGAACTCCTTCAGACAGTGACTGTCAAGTGCCTTATAAGGTGAATGCCACAGTCCAGATAGAGCAGTCCAAAACCAGTGAAAACAGTTCTTAGATTTATAGAACAACTGATACGTCAGAGTGCTGATAGAATTTGATAACGGAGGGGAACAGTCTCTCTTAGCAGAGTTCTTGAAGGGTTCTTTAAGACTTTAAAGGCAGGGGCCTCATCTGACTCTTTCTTGCTCCCCAAGTCTCCAGTTCTGCATTAAGCAAGAAAAAATGGTGGTATCTCCCCTCTGGAAGTACCAAAATGGATAGGAAAGCCCAACCCATCTGATGTTTCTAGTGATTCCTGTCCAGAGACAGAAGCCTCTGTCTTAGATGACCTCTGGAGAACCCTCCTAGATCTAGGACTCTATATCTAAAACAAGAAACCTGATTGGTTGCTAATTTAATTAATTATGGAAACTTACTGTGCATTTGACAGTATCAAATCAAGTGCTCATTCAACAAGGAGATTTTCCTTACTCCAGTCTCTCTAGCCAAGCTTCCTTCTCCCATCTCCACATTTTTTTTAAAGATTTTATTTATTTATTTTTAGAGAGAGGGGAAGGGAGGGAGAAAGAGAGGAGAGAAAGAGCAATGTATGGTTGCCTCTCACATGGCCCTCATTGGGGACCTGGCCTGCAACCCAGGCATGTGCCCTGACTGGGAATCGAACCGGGACCCTCTGGCTCCCAGCCCGCGCTCAATCCACTGAGCTACACCAGCCGGGGCCCATCTCCACATTTTTGCTCCCTTCCCCCGACCCCCACATACACACATACACAGTCATTTACAAGTACACTAATCTATCTTCTCTATTCTCAATTTAAATAATCTAAAAAGCCTACTCTCCTCAGAAAGTACTCCATGGTTTTAAAGAACAGGGACCAAGCAGAGCCTTTGAAAGGGAGTTTCTCCAATCCTTCTTTTTTCAAGATGTTGTCTCAGTAGGTACAATAATCCAAAAACAATTCCTGCGTGCTGAAAGCAATGCGTAAAAATCTGATAAACAGGATATTCACACAGTCTCAAAGACACCCCTCATAAATTTCTTAATACTTACAAAGAAAACCAGTAACCTCACAGTGAGGGAGCCTAGCAGACACCACCACACCACGGTGATCACAGCTAACATTGCCATACGAGGGACCCACGGACAGAATGGGGCCCCTGTTGTGATGTGTTGAAAAGGATGCGCATCATGCGTGTAGGATTCCTACTAAAAATACATCACCTGAATCCCAACAGGAAGTGACATCAGGCAAACCCAAAGTGAGAGACCTTCGTCAAAATGATCCTTTTCAAAAATGAAAGTCACAAAAGACAAAAGATTACAAATTAAAGGAGACTAAAGAAATATACCAACTATACATTGAAGTATAGGATATTATTGGGACAATGGAATTTCAATATGGATTGTAGAGTAAATAGATAATGATATAATGGCAGTGTTAAATTTCCTGGTTTTGAAAATCGCACTGTAAGAAAAAATCCTTGTTTTTAGAAAATACAGTTTTTAGGGGTAAAGAGAAATGATGTCTGCCATAGTCTCTTAAATGGTTTAATAATAATAATATATTCATATGTATAGAAAGAGGGAATGGGAGAGAAAATGTGGCAAAAATATGAACAATTCAATCAGAATGTCAACAACGGCGAGTTCTTTATATTTTTATAAAATTTTTCTGTAATTTTGAAATTATTCAAAATAAAAAGTAAAATGCAAATAAAATCAGTTTCTCCTCATTTTACAGGAGTCACTTAGCCCCGGCTCTGGCCCCTCAGCCTCAATGTCTGACTTCTTAGGCTCCAAAAGTCTTCATAGAAGAAAATGGAGAAACGTCCGTTAGCAGGTCCTACCTGTCAACATGTTCGGTCCTCCCTTTGATTTTAGTGGAGACTACAAGTGAACAGAGTGATAGTTGGAACTCATTATCTGAGCATAAAACAATTAGTGTGACAACCACAGAAAGTTAATAGCCATTTGCGTGGCTCCAAGATGATCCTTCCCCTGTAAACACGCCAGCAGTGAACTACAGCCAAACCCACTCTCAGCCCGCAGGAACTGCACGTCTTAAATCAAAGTCACAAGGCAGGGAGGGCAGTAGAGGCTGTGCACATTCTGAAGGAGGCTCTGAAAACAAGAATAAAGACATTCCTGGGAGCCGTTTTGAAAGGGGAAAAGGAAACCTTGATGACTTCGTGAGATACTGGAATAGGTTGCAAGGGAGAGGCCAAAGGTGTCCTTTCCTGGACATCTTTAAAAGAAGAGGAAACTGTCTAGGAGAATGTTACAATGTGTGGAACTGACTTTAAAATACTTCATCACACAAAGTGTGAGAGGATGTGTCTTATTTGACTGAAGCTATGAGGCAGGTGCCAGGCAAGGCGGCCCAGGTGTTCAGCTGGCGCTCTATTCAGAAAGTCCTTGATCACAGGTGGCATTTCTAATTTCCTTGTCTCTATCAACAAGCCCAGCTTGGTAAATTAGCATAGAGTGTCAGAAATGGATTTTCATAAGTAAAAATAATGGCCTGTTGAGTCGCATAAAAAAATGTTAGAAAAGGGCTCTCATTTGGTGAAACTGGAAGAATTCAAATAATGTGGAATGGCTAGACATATTTCAGACATACTCCTTTGCCTATAAATGTCCACGGAGGCCTACACCCCATGATCTAGAGATGATGTCTTAGGCTAAACCCCTACATATCCCCATGTCCGGCTGAGTCTCTTGATTCTGTTTCCCTGATACTAGTTCTAAGGGGGACAAAGTTCTGTCTCTAGAATTGAGATTTTTCCCTGGAGTGAATCTTTCATGCAAGGAAATGATCAGAAAATATAAAAAAACAGTAAGTCGAGGACATCCTGAACAGGTCTTATGAATGATTTCTTTTTTCACACTTGCTAATAAACGTCACTTATTTTGAAACTTCTTCAGAGGCTAACTATGCCTATGAAGAAAGAATTGTGCATGACTGAATGAACATGAACTTCGGTCGGCTCGCACAGATGAATGAAGTGTGGTCCTGCAATGGTGGGGGGCAGGGGGGGAGGAAAGATGAGCCTTTCTTTGTGTTAATGATCTGTAGCTAAATTTCACTGTGGTCTGAAAATATATGCCATATGACCTCGATTCTTAAGAATCTCTGAAACTTGTTTTATGAGCTAGAATATGGTCTAGCTCAGTAAATGGTCCATGCGCACATAAAAATAAAGTGTTTGCCGCAGTTTGGGGCAGTGTTCTATAAACACCAATTAGGACAAGTTCATTCACAATGTTGTTGAAGTCTACCATATCCCTACTGACTGTCTTTATGTTCTAACGATTACTGAGAGTTGAAATTGCCAAATATAATTGTGGATTTGTCTATTTCTGTTTTGTCTGTTTTTGCTCCATGTATTTTAGAGCTCTGTTATCAGATGCGCATAATCCCAAATAGGATGGTTACATTTCCTTAATGAGTTCCCTTTATTAACATAAATATTATCTGTATTTCTGATCATATTCGTTGCCCTAAAACCTGACATTAATAGAGCCACTTCGGCTTTCTTTTGATTAGTGTTTACACAGTGCATCCCTTTTCACCCTTTTACTTTTAACTTATCGGTGCCTTTATATTTAAAGGATGCTTCTAGTAGGCAGCACATAGTTGGGTGCTGCTCTTTACCCAATCTAATAATTTATACCTTAATTTTTATATTTAGGCTATTTATACTTAATGTAATGGCCAAATATGGTGGAGTTTAAGTCCATCATCTTGCTATTTTATTTTGTATTTGTGCAGAGCAACTACAGTGATGGCCTTGTTTTTTCAGGAATTCTCTGACTGTTGTTTAATGTCTAAAAACAGCTATTACATACATTTCGACTAGTTGAGAGTTGTTTATGGCAGAAAACAAGTAGCGCTATTCCAGATACTCCATCATGATCCTGTGTGGAAGTAGGAAATGTATGTTTACAAGGTTTCTCAGGTGAGTCTGGTGTGCTGCTGGAATTGCTTTAATTCAAGGTTTAATTCACAGGTTTAAGTGGGTAGGGTCAGGGCCATAGTGAAATGTGAGTGCTGGACGTAAGACCATAAGGAATGTTGGAAGCTGTGGGGAACTAGAGAGCATAGGTTCCAACTGAAAAGATTCACATTTAATGTTTTCAAAACATCTTTTGGACCAAGTTTCAAAGAAAGGTCTACTGGTTGAAATCTTCCCTGGGGCCACCAACTTGCAACATCTATGAATCTTCTCGAGTGTCAATACATCTCCTAAAACGAGGCACCCAGAATTGAGCACCGTCTTCCACGGTGGACTGGCCACTCAAGGGTGGTGGCACCATAATTACCCACAATCCGTACCTCATGAGTCCATTACTTCAGTGTAAGACAAGTTCATGTTTGGCAATAAACAAACTGAGAGCTCATGTTCAGCTGTGGTCTCCTCGCCCCCTTCCCCTGCCCATCTGTCTCACACAAGTGCCTGCCAGATCAAACTCTCTTGGTCCTGTGCTGTTATTAACCCGACTTTACATTTACCACTATTAAATTTCACCTTGTCGGTTTGGGCTCAGGGTTCCTTCTTGTCAAGAACATTTTGAATCTTGGTTCTGTTATCTTTCAAGGTAACTACTGTGTCCAGCTGTGTACCAATGAAAAACCTGAAGTATGTTTCCCATCCTCAGGGGCCCAGAACTGGCGACTAGACCCCAGGAGAACAGCCCGTTGGCTGATGCTGGCCAAGCAGTCCTGCCTTTGTTCCTCACAACCTTCACCCCCAGGGGAACGGAAAACAGGAAAGGAAGCACAAACAAATAAATCCAACTCTTAGAGAGCATCATGGCGAAATGCCAGGGGGGTGGTCAATTTGCTATCTGTGTAGATTTTGTATAAATGTTCCCATGAATACTGCTGCCACTCATTACCACAGGTAACAGGTAATATTGAAAATGGAGAAGACAGGGCCGCACTAGAGCAAGGCAGTGAGTCATTACTCCCGCTTAGCTTTCCTTCAGAAGCCCCAGCTCCCCAGCTAATTTGCAATGTAGCCTTGGGCTATAAGTCAGTCTTCCCTGAGCTTCAGTTTCCTCATCTAAAGTCTCCCTCTACAAGGACCCAGAAGAAACTTTGCTCAGGGGAGACAACTCGGTAGCCCACCATGGCGCCCTCTTTCCCACTAGAGATCCAGGCCATGCCCCACTTCCGCAAGGCCTTGTTTTGCCCTGGCTAAGCCATACTTCTGGGAAAAGTAATTAGGGGAACTTTCTCTATCCCTCCAACAACATTCTTCAAGTCTGATTTTACCAGTTTCCTTCTTAAAATCCTTCCACACCCCTTGAACGAAGTATTTCAGGCTGGCTTCATGGTCTGATGCCTGCCTAACATGTTTGCCTTCTGTCCCTCTTCACCCTCGTATAGAGTCTTAATTCCAGCCATACTTAGCTTCTTGCAATCCCAAATGACTGCTGTGTTCAGCACTTCATGCCTTAATTCATGCTGTTCTCTGTGCCTGGAATGCCCACCCCCCTCCCCTCTCCTAATCTGACATCATTTTTTTTTTTTTAATTTTTTAAAAATCCTCATCTGAGGACATTTTTTCATTGCTTTTAGAGAGAGAGGAGAGGAGAGAGGGAAGGAGAGAGAGGAACATTGAGGCAAAAGAGATGCATCGACTGGTTGCCTCTCATACGCGCCTGGACAGGGCTTCATAGGCGCCTTGACTGGGAACGACCACATAACCCAGGTATGTGCCCTGACCAGGCATCGAACCTGCAAATTTTGATTACAAGATGACACAGGCCAGGGCTAACATCAAGTCTCTATTCAAACTCTGCTCTGTCGTTGCATCTTCCAGGAGGTCTCTGAATGATTCAGGAGCCCTCTTTTGTCCCTCCTAGGGCCCACTGCGCAAGTTCTGTCCAAAGATTCATCATCCATCTGTAGTATTTGCTGAGTTATCTTTTTTCCAAGTTGACTATAAGCTCCTTGAGGGACAGGATATTTTCATCACCACTGCCTGGGATGGTTATTGCCACAGTATTGGTGCTTGTTGAATCCTCAAGTGTGCTGAATGTGGAGTGAATCAATGAGCAAGTCTCAGCCTGTGGGAGGCTGCAGGCTGAGTCCTCCTCACAGCATCCTGGGCTCAGGCCCAGGCCCAGGCCCAGGCTCCTGGGATTCTGCATCACAGCAGGAATCTAAATGTCAGACTCACTGTGCGATGCCCCAGGCCATTCACTCAGCTCTCCATCCTCTTTCTAAATCCCCTCCGTGAGCAAGACAAGTTCAACGGAAGAAAGACTAGGAAACCTCTCCTTTCTCCTTTCACAACTGTCTCACATACCCAGGAGGAGCCACACTCCCAGATGTACTGGCCAAGAGAGGTGTTCTGATGCCTGGAATCCACAAAGTCGGGGAAGCCGCTTGGAAAAACATCAATTGGAAAATCCGTCCGCTGCCAGCCCTCACCAGGCCTCTCTCCTGCCAAGCCTGTTCACTGCTTGAAGTCTATGACCCACTAGTTGTTTACGTTCCTAACCCTGAGTTCAAGGGCATCTGCAATTTAATTTGAACCATGGATAGATGGGGCTGTTCTCTGTTAGAGCTCCAAGAGCATAAACAACCTTCCAGGCTGAACTCTGTGTGGCATTCCCCAGCACCATCCTTACCCTGGGCCTAAAAATACTTCTATCAGTTTCCAAGATCACCTTCAGCAGGCCCAGATGGGATGACTTGCCCCCAAGTCTGCAGTCACTAGGAGCGGACAGAGAGAGAGTAGCTGAGATAGATGGATAAGGAAAGGAGATGGGAGGGAAAAGAACAAAGCCTGAGGGTTAATGGTGGAGGGAAAAGGAGAAAGTTCGAGGAAACCAGAGTTTTAGAGAAAGATGCACACAGCTGTGAAAACCAGGGATAAATACCTCAGGCCCTGGGAGGGTACAGAGAGGGCTGAAGAGGCAGCCTCAGGGGGCCATGATGAGCTCTGACTCCTCGTGAGGAGTCAGGCTCCAAATGAATGGTGAACAGAGTTAGCTGGGCACACTAACCCCCATCCCTCATCCATAAAAAGGAGAAAGAAGAAAAGTAGGGAAAGTATGACCTCAGCCTAGGACTGAGGATTAAAGGCCAACACCAAGAGGGTAACGGATAGCAAAGAGAACTCTGATCAAGGGACACAGGGCTGGGCATGTTCCCAGCTCATTCGCTACGGGAAGCCCACTTTGCATCTCACCCATCCACACTGGTCACTGGTCCTGCTGGTTGGCTCACTGGAAATGATTGTCACCTTTCACAGGCAAAGCACTGCTCTGCCTCTCTGCCCCGTGTCACACTCATCACCCACTGTCTACCTATAGGTGACACACCATTGGCTTATATTACTGCACAGATGTGCAGATAAGAGCCCCAGTTACCATAGAGAAAAGCCCTGAGGGCAGCATCCCATGGCAACAAGGCAGAGGGGCCCATCCAGTGCTCTTACACATATATGCAGATAAATGCATGGACCCACTAACATATACACATAATTCCCTTACACCAGCCCCAGTGGGACAACTCCAAGTCATTTGGGGCACCAGTCCCAAGGCTGAGCCTCCAGGCCTCCCCCAAGAGTCAGTGGCCCTCATGCCAGGTCCCTGCCACGCAGCTGCCATCAACCCTCCAGGCCAGAAGCCCCTGAGATGCCATGCAGACTTTTCCACTCGTCCAGACCTTCTTAAGTGCCTCTGATATACACCATGTGTCCTAACAGGAAAACACACACTCATCAACTCTACAAAATGCTCCAGATGTGATCAAAGCCAGAGAGGCAAAAGAAAACGGAGATGGGGGTGTTCAGGAAGAGGGAGAGGAAAAGAGGAATCCAATATGTTTGGGGAGATGGGGGCAGGGGTGTCCCAGGTGGTGGCGAATCCAATAGACAAAGCGCAGAATTGGGGTCCAGACTCCTGGATTCCAATCCCTAATTCAACCTGCCTCCTTGTGAGACCTTGGGTCTTTTCCCCCAGACTGGCTTCAGACTTGAGAGTCTATCCTACGGAGTCTAGAAAGTTGACCTTAGAAGGGATATTATAGAGCACCTGGCCCAATCCCCTTGTTGTTAGGTGAGGAAGGTAGCAGGTAAGTCAGCCTTCCCAGAGCATCACTGCCCACCCCTAATCCCACACATACTTCTACCTCCCAGCTCACCTCTCTGTATTAAATGTTAGCAGGTTATAGCAACACAGATGAAATATTCCTTATTTAGAAGTGGCCTCGGACATAACACTTCTGTCCCTCTGCCTCATTAATTCTGTTAGAAGATTTTGGTTCCTTTTTTATAAAATAAGGGGATGATATTCAAGGACCCCCAGACCTAAAATTTTTTGGGGGGGGGTATTTTTTTATTTTTTTTAAATTTAATTTTATTTTTGTTCAATTACAGTTATTTGCATCCTCTCCCCTCCCCTCCTCCCTTCCCCTCCAGCCCCCCTCCCCCCACAGCCTCCCTCCTCCCCCTTAGTTCTGTCCACGTGTCCTTTACAGTGATTCCTGAAAACCCTTCTCCCCATTGTCCCCTCCCCCCTCTCCCCTGTCTATTATTAGACTGTTCTTAATTTCAATGTCTCTGGTTATGTTTTGCTTGCTTTCTGCTTTTGTTGGTTATGATCCAGTTAAAGGTGAGATCATATGGTATTTGTCCCTCACTGCCTGACTTACTTCACTTAGCATAATGCTCTCCAGCCCAGACCTAAAATTCTTAAGTTCCCATGATCTATGGCAATCATATCTGTTTTATTCTAAAAGATTCTAGAGTCCTTTCACTATCCCATCTGAATGTCTGACCACATCCATCCACTGGCCCCCACCATCCCCTTTCAGAAAGCAGCCCATGTGTCTCACTAACACGGTTTTCCTCCCTCAAAGTGTAGCAAATGGTTAAGACCATGGACTCTAGAGTAGTACTGCCTGAGATTTCAAGCAAGGGACTTATCAACTCTGTGCTGCATTGCCCTCCTCATCTTGAAAATGGGGGCGATAACTGTGTCAACATCACAAGGTTACCATGAAGATTCGACCAGATGGCACACACGAAGGGCGTGGTGGCACTGGTCCCCAGCGCGTGTGGGGCGAGAGCACTACGTCAGCGACGGTCCCCATCATGAGCACCAGATCCAAAGCTCCAGCACCCAGGCCCCTCCTCCAGCAGCGGGGTCATGCACACAGTGGTGAAGAGAACCAGCTCCAGAGCTGGACCTAAAAGCTCAAATCTTACCTCTTACTAGCTGTGTGACTTATCAACCTCTTCGTGTCTCAAGTCGTCAACTATAAACTGAGGACAATAGCATCTTTCTCAAAGAGTTGTTGTGAGTTAGCAAATACAAAGGGCTGTAGCAGTACCCGGCACACAGGACGTACCATGTAATACCAGCTATCATCACTATTCCCCTCGTCTTTGCCTGGCTCATCTTATTTTCATTCATGCATCAAATCTTAGTTCAAATGTCACCTCTTCTCCAAGTGGGCCCTATATCTGCATTCTCATTGTACCCCACATCCCCTATTGCAACCCATGTCACACTTACAAATAACTACACACTACCGATCTTCCCTGCTGGATCATAAGCTCCACAGGTCCAGTTTTTCCTAGGATGATCCTGGCTTATACCTATTGCTAGATTGCCACTCAGCAAAGATTAAATCCTCTCCTGTTAAGAAAGAGCATACCTCCCAGCAGCACGTATTTGTGCTCAGCCGTGCGACTACTTTGGACAACAGAATGCTAACGGATGTGATGTCACTGATGCCTTAGGAGGCTTTGTGTTTGTTCCTTTCCTTGTGCTCTTGTGATTCACCATGAGAGGAACCTGCCCAGATAGCATCTGATCTCAAACGAGTAAGAAGATCTATAGAGATTTGAACACAATCTGAAGCCTGGAGCCAAGCCCAGCCAACCCTCAGCCTAAAGAGAGCTTTTCCACTCAACCTAAAGACACAAGAACAAGAAAACGTTGTAAGGTGCTGACTTGGGGGTGGTTTGTCATGCAGCATTATTGTGATAACAACTGACCATACACTTAGCATAATTATTAACGGTACTCATTTCACTCTCAAGAGTGTCCCAGGTTAGATGATAAATTATCTAATTACCCAAGGTCAGTCCATATCTATCTTTCTCATCACTTTAACTCCAGTGCCTAAAATGGTGCCTGGCACAGAGAAGGTACTCAGTAAATAAGCTGGGCTAAATGGAACTGAGTTGTGAGTCCTCGGAAATCTCTTTCCCAAAACATTGAGTCTTCTTCCCAACTGGACGGTAAGAATTCTGAGTTTGGGGGCTCTTCCTTCTATCCCTTTCACACTGTCCCCATAAAGATGCTTCTGGCTGGCTGCCGGGTCATCTACAGATGTCCAGCCGTGTCTAACTTTTTGGTGTCTGCACCACACTGGAAAAAGACGAGTTGTCTTGGGCTACACATTAAATATGCTGTGACACATAATCACAAAAAAGCTCATAATGTTTTAAGTAAATTTGTGATCTTGTGTTGGGCCACATTCCCAGCCATCCTGGCTGCATGCAGCCCGTGGGCCACAGGTTGGACACCCCTGTGACCTTCAGAGAAGGGCTAGTATATCCAAAGGGGATGCGATTTCACGGAATGTGACAGACAGGGGACTAGACCTTGGGGCAAGCATGGAGAAGGAGCAAAAATGAAAGGAATGAACCCCCGCAAGAAGAATCCAGGGGGCGCTTCCAGGAGGCCAAATGCCCCTGAGTGGGGCAAACAGACACCCTTAGTGTACGGCCGACTTACTTCTCGCCACTGAGCAGCCCGCCTTCCTGCCCAAACGCTGAGGATTGGGCAGATTATCTGCCTAAAGAAATATGCCATTTTGTTAGAATCGGTAAGAGCTGGAAACTAAGCCATTGCTCTTACTCTCCTCCAGATTAACAGGTCCAAATAAAAATTTCAAAATCCCAGTCCTCCAAATCCCCTCTCTGTCTCGCCTGACTTTGTCAGTTGAATGCAGATCCTATGAAAGAAACCAAGGAGGCCGAGCCAACAACCCAGAGTCCTGAGCCCTCAGGAGGGTTTTCCGAGTCCCTTCACTGGGGCGGGTGGCACAGGCTGAGCACCACAACCCCTTCGTGACTGACCCAACATCCTGCCAGGGACAGACAGCAGTCCTGGGCAGTGACCCCACAACCCGTGTCTTTGAATACCTTCAGACAATCCCAAGAAGGTAGCGGAGGACAGCAGTCTCCCAGGCAGGGATCTTGAAGTTTTGATTTGTTTTGTTTTTCTTGCTGCGTCTGTGACTTCCAGACCCACAAAATGCTGTGGTTTTCCGTTTCTAAAACAGAGGCATGTGCCTGTGTGAATAGCCTGGGCGTGCCGGGCTAATTAAATAGAGCTATCTTGAGGTTGTTGTTGTAATGTGTGTTCCACCGATGTTATTCCATGTGTGAAGACGTTTTGTGTTTATGTTGGTTACATACCCATGTGGTGTGGGTGGAGAACATCACTCAAGGGAATATCATTAGCAGAAACGGGGAGCTCGGGGGTTCCAGAGACACGTGGTGAAACAGTGGCTCAGGGGATCAAACAGTTGGGCTGTGTCCATGGTAACTCCTCGTCCACATGCTAGTCCCCCCTTGCCTGTTCTAGGGCAAGATCGGCCCCTCAGATCTACCTCAGGTTCTCGACTCTCACAGACAGGATTGCACCTGCCATTGCCAGCTTTGTAGAGGAGATGCAAAGATTCCAGGGGCGCTGCCAGGGCAAGGAACTGCACCAGGTCCAAAGGGGTTGAGGGACTTGCCCACAGTTTCCCAAGAGAGAGGGCGAGAGAACTGAATTCCGATGTGTCCACTCTCACCTCACAGCTGGAGTACCGAAGTCCTGCAGCCCCGGGAAGCTTTGTTTTGCCACCTGCCTAAATTCCAGAGAAACCACTTGACAGCTTCTTTTTTTGTTCCCATTGTCATGATCGATTTGTCTAGGCCTCCTACCCCACACTGTCTCAAATATCTCCTCCAACCACTTCCTGCGGCCACAGGGCTTTCTTCTCAGTCCTAACCTAAATCTTGTCAATCCCCAACCATATTTCCTCTCTCCTTCCAATCTCTGTCTTCTACTCAAAACTCACATATCCTGTAGCCTCATTTTTTTCTCATCAACCACACTAAACAGAGTTGGGAACCCCTTCAAAGCCTTGCCCTGTGACCTTGCCCTTCTGTACACAGCCGTGTGCACAGTTCCCTGTCGGGTACTCCTTTACAGACCTGCGACCTCCACCAGAAGGGCTCCTTATGTCTGGTCATCACACTCGAAGCATCCTGCTTCCCTCCTTCTTCTAGCTTTGACACAATCGCCCGGACAAAGCTCTTTATCGAGGAGGGCCTTGACGCAAGGACCCGCTTTCTGTTGTGACAGACTCTGAGCTCTATTGCAAAAAGTAACTTTGATAGTCTTGGTTTCTCTTGATCTCCCAAAACAAGTGAGGAGAACAAAATGTAGCTCTTCACGGCGAAGGCACCTGCTGCATCATACTCACTCTGGTCCCATCTCCGAGGCCTTGTGAACTTCAAAAACACTGTTTCACTCTCACTGAGAAACAAAAGGGAGATATTTCCACGCCAAAAGCAGACCCTCCACAAAACCTGGAACAGGAGCCAGACTCCAGCATAGGCTTTGGAAGCGTCTTACCTGGTGCACAGTGCCAGCCTGCCCGGGTATCTAGTTGCAGAGCATGCCACTGAGACCAAGTGGGACAAACTGGGCTCAGGAAGGAAGCTACTCAGTTAACAAAAGCAAGCAGTGACAGTCTGACAACATGGAAGAAGTCAGAAAAATAAAAGACTATAAAAAAATGAAAAAGTGAAATAAAAAAAAAAAAACGTGGCATTCTGGGCTCACTTAACAACTTTATCCAGCTCGTCAGGCCCCGAGAGTGACACGTCACTCCCACTAAGCATAGAGGAATGCTCACAGTGACAATTCCGGGGGAAAGCCAGGGTTGGCTATGGTCAGTCAGCTCTGCTTACCAGCAGACCACACTAGTTTCCCCTCAGAGATGGCTAATTAAAGGGATTAACACTAAAACCCAGCTTGCCAGACATCCGGCTGGATAGAGCTCTGTGTCACCTTCAGCTTCATGGCCCAAGAGAAAAGTCATAGTTTCTGGAGTCAGACAGGCCTGGGTTTGAATCCTGGATGGGCTGCTCTGTGGCTTTGGGAAGCACATTATCTCACTGAGTTCAGTGTCCCACCCATAAATGGAGGTAAGGATACCCACTCTGCAGGGTTGCTGGGAGTGCAGAACTCACACCAGCGAAATGCATAGATGTAGTGCATTGATTTACAATAAAAAATAGTCTTATGATTATACAATATTTGTCAAAATTCTTGAGCTAAAGAACTATATAAAATTCTGCTATTTTAGGGAATACTATAATTTCCCCCAGGGGGCAGATAGATAATTACTTATCCAAACCTACGCTCGTCACCACAGTATTTGCGCAACACTTACTCATAATCCTCGCAATAGTATCATGGGCACATAGGACAGGTGTTGGGATCCCTATTCCATAGCTGAGGAAACTGAGGCTCAAGGGAGAACGGTCTGTGCAAACATTACATCAACTAGAAACAAAGCTAGAGCTAAAACTGAGCTCTGATGCTCAACCCTGTTCCTGGGCAAGTACCTCAGGACTTGATAAACACGTGCATAGCCACTCTGCCCATCTTTAACGGAAAGTGTGCCGCCCTCACTCCTTCCGCATTTTCTTCCTGGAGGAGGGAGCTCATTTGTTTAAGTCTGTCTTCATGTGCATGCCTCTCCAAATCTCTGATCACAATACTTTTCCTTCCCTGAAACATTCCCAGCCAGGCTGAGTTTTTGTTGGAGCCTAAGTTGGACATGTGAGGTTTGGCCATGATCTGGTAAATCCCTACATGATGTGATCCTAAAATGTCTTCTGAGAATTTCCAGGGTCTGTGGCTACTACAACGCATCAAATGGCTTTTTCCAGAAAGTTACGCTCACCCCCAACAAATATGCTTAAGGCAAAGCTGATACCCCTGAGCCCATCATCACAGACGACTAGTGTGGGGGGTCAGTTTCCCCCCTGTGATCTTTTCTACATCCTCACAATTACTGTTTTGAAAAATTTTTTCCCATAAGTTTGGCCCTTCATTTCCCAGGAAAGCTCAGTGGTCATCCACAAGCTTGGAGATTTGACTTTGAACTTAAGCTCCTTGAGAATGGGGTCCTGCTTAGTTCATCTGCATAACCCCAGCACCAGGGTCTGACATATGGTCAGAACAAAACATGCGTTGACTTACCTACACCAGGTGATGTGTATGGAAGGACCCTGCTCTGAGTTTCCCAGGCCAGTGGGTCCCGAAGAGGACAATCATAAGAAGGTTGTTTGAAGAGCCCGTGTCACATGAGGACATGCACACAGGTCCAGGAGTGTTTGGTTTAGAGAAAAGAAAGCCTAGGTATATGAGAACTGCGACTGACACAAAAGCTATTTTCAAATAATTAAGGGACTGACCTACATGACAGAGTACTCTTGTTCCTGGGGCTCCAGGGAGCAAAACTGGAACAGAAGGAGGGCAGTCAGCAGAGCTCTGGCTCTGGCTCCGTGACCATTTCTAGTGGCTAGAAATGTCCAGCAGACAAATGAGCTGCCCCTGAGGCAAGGCGCTCCCTACTGTATGAAAAGTCAAGCAGGGGCTGAGAAGCTGCTAAATAACTATGCTGGGAGCAGAACGCTTCATCCCTTCATTCCAGGGCCAGGCACGGAGGAGGCTGACCTCTGAGCTCATCCCACCTCGGCGATGCTCTGGTGTGGTCCCAGGGGTCTGCATAAGTGAGAATTTATTGCACACCAGGGCCAAGTGGATACGAAATAGGAAGCTTGTCATGCATGTTCAGCCTAATAGCTACTGATCCTCCTTGGAAAATAGGACAAGACATAAGGGAGTCAAGGAAGAAATCAGCTGGTCAGACAAATAACTCTTTCCTTCCCTACTCTGCCCATGGATTTGTGGGAGCCCACACGTAGCCTCCTGAGGTCCATCTATACCATATGGCTGATAGTACAGGAAGGAGATTTTAAAAGTTTGATCTAACAGGAGCCACCACCTATGGCAAGTTGTTCTGAGGCTTCAGAGGCCACTTTCAGAGGACCGAGATGGACTTTGGTGCAGTCTTGCACTGGAGCTGAGAGTATCATATATTCCTACTGCTTGTCCACTGACCAGCCACCGGCCAACGGCCTTCCCTCCAGGGGGGTGCAAACTAGAAATGAGTGACCCTTAGTGGGGGAAGAGAGAGAAAGGAGAAAAGGATAGAGCCTCTTCACAGCTAGATTTAATAACCAGCCTGACCTATTTTTCTGGTCTGTAAAATGGGCCAGAATATAATAGCACAGAACATTGTTATCCTTGATTCTGCTTTGCCTGAACCAGCTACTGTCATTTTTCTTGGTCAACTCTACTCCCACCCCTCAGAGATAGAAGGAAAATAATCTTCAGGGCCATAAGATATTTCTTTCCAGCCTGCAAAATACTTCCCAGCTAAATCAAATGCTTTAAGTGCTGAGGCCTGTGTAAATACCAAGGCGCTAGTCCCACACTTCATATTTCCTTCGCCTCCTCTCTTGGATCCAGGCTCACCTCTTTGTAACCCTGGATTCTCTGCTAACTTACAGTGCACATCAAGGTACATGGACCAGGCTAGCACAGAATCCATACAGGTGAGGTTTGCAAGTCAAGTTTTTGATCTCACCACTCCCAGTCCACAATCAGAAGAATCAGACTTTGGGTCAATGTGATTTCTGGCCACCAATATCAAGCTACACAGGAAATCCATACACAGGGCAGCCCAAGCTGGCAATGAAGACACATTCAGGACCTTTAATTTCAGTCCTTCAGAAAGCAACATTTCTAATTCAAGTGCCACCTCTTCCGGAAAGTCCTCCCATATTGTGCTAGTAGCAATTACTCTTCCTCTGTTGTCCTATATTATCATGTTTATACCTACCGTCCTTAAAAGCCCTCACTTCATCCTATCTTGCATGTCTGTCTTTCTACAAAACTGATAGGTCCTAAGGGCACAAATTTCACCTTATTATTGCTGCACCACCCATGTTTCCGAGCACAGAGCCTTGCTCACTGTATGCGTCAGTAAATATTTATTGCATTGAGCTGAATGGCCTTTATAAATCCCAGGGAAGGATCAAGGAAGAGGCAGCAGGGCTCAGGAAACAATCACAGGTTGATTAACATTGTTTCCTCCCCATTCCCTCCCCCAAACCAACTGGGCCTGCTGAGAAGCCTCCTAAAAAGGCATGTGGCTCCCTCCATCTCCCTCCAGGAAGGAGTGGATGGGTCACATTTCAGGATGGTACAAGTGGGGCCCAGAGACCAACCAAGAGGAATGGGTCAAATCACACAGCCTTCTCACAGATGTCCTGGAGAACTCTGGCAGGAACAAGGGCATCTGCCTTGCAGTAGGAGGAGGGAAAGCCAATTTCTGTGATGCCAGGGTCCTGGATGGGCTCCCTATAGCCGGGGCTGGAGAGAGCTGGGAGTCTAAGATGGCAGAGATGTGTGCAGGAGTGGGGGCAGGGGGCAGCCCATGCCACTCTTGCTGTCCACAAATGATGCCCAGAGGCTCTTGAGATGGTACGATCCCCTAGACATTGGCCTCAGGTTGTTGTGGAAGTATTCATGCCTCAAAGCTTCAAGCCAGAACATTTCTAAGAGAACTCCAGAGCTATCACATGGACAGGTTTCATGCCCTGATTTGTAGGAAGCCTCAACTCATAAAGTGGGCATCCCTGAAGGAGGTGGGAATGCGTGAGTGAGAGCCACTGATTCCTCTCTAGGCTACAGTCCTGATCTGGTGTGGTGCGTGCTGCCCTTGAGCGATCCCCTTGGTGAATTCCCCAAATCGGAGTGCCGCAATCTCCCCCCCAAGCCTAGCAGACTTCTGGACCCCCTCTTCCTCATGCTGTCTGTCGTAGGCACGCAATGGCAGATGCTTAAAAATAAACTTTTTGTACATCATCTTCAGCAAAGTATAGTTAGGGGCTAAATCAAACTCAGATGTTTAAAGTCTGTTTCGTCTTATTCATATCAAAAACTCCCAGCTAAGAAAATCAGCCTGTGAGCAGACATTAATGTTAGTGAAAAGACAGGTCATGCTCCTGATGAACACTGTGTCGCACCCGGACAAACCCCGAAGGCCCCAGGGCCCCGGGTTCCCCAGAAAATAAAGGCTGTTTCCCTCCTGCGATGTCGGTGTGTTAGCCCAGAGCAGCTCGGGCAGAAATCTACTCCCCTGGTGGCAAGGGCCCTCATGTGGCTCCTAAAGGACTAGAAGAGCCGTTTCCCTCCAGCTAAGACATCCTGTCCCTCATCATCTTAGTCACAAACTGTGTTTCTGCCAGGGCACAAGTGCTGCTGGCTGGAGGTTCCTGGAAGAATCTACTGTGAGTGGGCCCCTGCTGGATACCTGCGAACTTTCCAGGCAACTGTTACACACACACACACACACACACACACACACACACAGCCGGCCTGCAGGCCCAGAGGTTTCTAGAGCAGAGCAAAGGTGGAGAGCCCTGTCGGGCCGGGGAGACAGACACATCAGCAGTCTCACAGTGCAGCCTGCTGGGCATGACTGAAGGTGCAGCAGGAGCAGCCAGGGCAAGGGGTGCAGGGAAGGATGTCTCACCACCCTCACCACCTGGGAAAGGAACCTCTAACTCCAAATCTCAAATTCAGGCTTGAAGACCTGCAGAGGAAAGATACCTAGTCCTGGGGCTTTCCAAATGCAATCAGATCTCCCACCCCAAAGAGCTCTCAGTGCTTTAGAATGGTCCAAAAGATGGTCATGGCTGGGGAGGGGCACTAGGGTTCCAGAGGAGCTGAGTGCCCAAGGTCTGCCAGGCCTTCGAATGAATTACACTCCACTTGTATCAGACTCCCCTGCTTCTGTCCATCTTTCAACACAGACCATATGGGTGCAATTTCCACAGGAGGCACAAAGAGGGTAGAATTCACATTAGTAAGTGGTCATGGAACAGCCCCATCACAGTGTGGGGCCAGCGGCGGCTCAGGGAAGGCAACCGCGGGCAGCCCTGACAGCTGGCGGCAGGAAAGATGGAGAAGCAAAGGAAGGAAGAACTGGTGCTGAAGAAGCCCCTGGGTTGTGGTATCAGACTGGGAAGTGGGCAGTGAGAGAGAGAGCAGGTAAGAGGAGAAAGGAGGTGACTTCCACAGAATCAGAGAAACAGAGATGGGCGATTCAGAAGAGAGTGTGAAACAAGGTTCGGGGGGTGCCTGTTGAGTATGGGTAGCCATTCTCCACCCCAGGTTTCTCTTTGTGACCCTCCAGCTGCCTTTTCTCAGCTTCCCTGTCTCTGCTTACCCACCTTTGCCCCTAAAGGCCCTGTCCCTTCCCTCTCTCCCCACTACTGTCACTGTCTCTCTTCCCAGCAGCCCCATGAGGTCATGGAGTTCCTTGTATCACTGGGTAAACAACTCCCCACACACACTACCAAGTGTTCCTTCCCTCCAGCCAGTATCTGACTGATGCCTGGGGCTGCAGCCTTCCTTGCTCCTGGCCCAGCCACTGGCCTACCCCAGGGCCGTGGGACCTCCCTAGCCATCTGATCCGTGAGGAGCAGTGGCCAGCCTCCAGCTCCGCAGTGCACCGTGCCCCGTCTAGACAGATTTGAGCTCTCTGTGCTCAGGAACCGCCAGGCCCCAGAGCAGGGCTCTGCTCCAAAGGCGATTCTTCCCCTGCAGGTGAGGCTGCTTTGGTGGCCAAAGCCAAGTGCATATTGGAGCCATTTCCCACTTAGCTGGCGGGCAGTCACCTGAAGTCTCTGGGGGAAAGACCAGGCTCTCTGGTAAGGAGAATTTTTAATTTTTTTAATCATATTTTTAAAAAACAAACGAGTAGTTGGAGAAAACAGGCGACAGAGTGGGTGGCCACTTGAGATGCAGAGAGGAAGATCAAAGCCCATCAGGCATGGAGGAAGCAGCCTTGGTGTGGCCCAGAGAACAGTCTAGGTGGCCCTTGCCTCATAAAAGGCAGCCAGAGCCTGGGAGGTGCTGGTGAGGGAGCCTCGGTCACAGGCACCCAGTGGCCCTGCTTCCTGACCCAATGGTTAACTGCACTTCAGTTAACGGTCTTCAGCTGGAACAAACACCTGTTGTCAAGAGTCGTCCAACCGAGCTCCCAGTTCCCTGGGAAGGCCCTCACATCTCTGTGTGGGAGGTGAACCTGCCCAAACTGTGGCCCCCATGCTGCTTTCTTCTTCCAAGAAGAAGCTGGAATTCCTCCCTCTGGACTCAATCCTTCTGGCTCCTGCCCTTCTCACAGTCCCAGCCCAGGGCAATCAGCCAGGAACACTCTCTGTGTTTGCGTGCTGATTAATTAGTTCATTAGAAGAGCCACAGTGTCGCTGCGGCAGTGAGTCCATTATTTCAGTCATGGGCCGAGAGTCATCTTTTCCAAATAAGCATGCTCTAGCAAGTATCCTCACAGATCCCTCAGTTCAGCCTCTCAATTTAGGACAACCAGGATCCTGAAGACCGAAGAGGGACCATGACTTGCCCAAAGAAACAGAGAGCCCCTAGTGGCCGCGCCTGGCAGAGAACCCAGTCTCCAGACTCTGAGCTCCGGGCTTTCCCACTTGACGATGTTGCCTCCCAATGTTCCCGCTGGGAAAGAGGCTGAACTTGAAGAACTCACTGAGTGTCTAGAGCCCTCAACTCAATTCATGCTAGCCAGACTTACTGCATTCTAGTAAGTTCTTTAAAAGCACTGTTCACCAAAGTTCTGTAGAAGCTGGGGAAATTCTTAAGGTAACAGAGCATCATTTTAGGGGCAGTACTGAAGGACGGGACTCTAGGACCCAGTCTTCCCTCCTTTCTAATTTGGAGAAGCCATAAAAAGCCCGCGTTCGCTCTCAGGCCAGCCAGCTTATCCCTCATATGGTTTTCTAGGTCTTCCCTTTTCTTGGTCAACACTGTGGTCACTTGAGCATAACCCAAGGATCTGCTTCAACCAGATCCTTCTCTAGGACAAACACAAAGGACAATAATAAGAGCTATAATTCCATGCACCCCTCCCTCCCCACAAAAGAGCAGGCAGGGAGAGACCAGAGTGCTGAAGGGCCTCAGGACGGAAGCCATGGTGTATCAATCGACATTATCTGCTGCCTCACACAGCTTCCGTTCTCCCTTCTGTCCCTGAGCTGCTTCCCCATCCATAAGACACAGCATGGAAATAATACAACCTAACAAAGCAGAGCCCTCTGCTTGACCAATGGTCTGCCAGGAGCTAAGACGGTTGACAGGTATCTTTCAGGACTTATCTCTCTAGAGTCTTCCCAAGAATGCCCTCCCACATCTTACCTGATGAGGTCAATAGGTTGAAACTTGTAGAACACTCCGTAGCGTGCCCACTCTTGATAGAGCAGCTAAACAAGAAAAACAGGGAAACAGTTTAGAAGGGGGGAGCAACTGTTCACCTCTGTCTCTCCTAGAAAGTCAAGATTTTACCCTCCAAAGCCACCCTAATGGCTTCATTTGGAGGACAAGAAAGTCAAAATTGAATTTCCAAAGTCCAGTTTCTAGGAAAATTCTCATGAAACATCCTCAAGGGAGACATCCAAAGGCAGAAGGCAATACACACTGACTTCTTCCTTAAATAGCATCACACTCCAAGGCGATGCTGCACCTGGTCATCACAGTCCCACCTTCTTTATTCCCTTGTCTTGCTTAGTCCAGTGAAATGAGCTCTGGCACTCATTTATTCACTCATTTAACAAGTATTTCTCGAACATCTGCTCTGTGCCAGCCACTGTCCAGACACTGGACACAGCAGCAAACCAAACAAAGTCGCTGCTCTCGTGGAGTTTACACTCCGGTGTGTGGATACAAATTTAATATAAACATATAAGACTTATAAATGCCATGAAGAAATATAAATCAAGGCAAGGGAGGAGAATAGGAAAGAAGGGAGTGGGGTTGGTACTATTTTAGATAGGATTGCAAGGGAAGGCCTCTCCGAAGAGGTGATATTTGAGCTCAGAGCTGAAGGAAGTTAGGGAATGTTCCAGGCAAAAGAACACTCTTCTTGGGCAAAGGCCCTGAAAAATAGTACATGTGGTGAGTCCTGGGAAGAGCAGGAGGAGAATAATGGGAGATAATGTCAGAAAGTACTGGAGTGGCCACTCAGAGGCTTGTAGGCCATGCTCAGATCTTTGGACTTTAAAAGAAGCCATTGGGAGATTTGCAGCAGTGAGGGGAACATGGTCTGATTTAGACCGTAGATAGTTCACTCTGGCTGCTGGAGGAGGATAGGCCGAGGCTGGACGTGCAGGGGGCTATTGGAATGGTCCAGGGAAGAGTTGGCAATACTGTGAACCATGAAGGTAGTGGGAGAAGCAGCAAGACGTGGTTGATTCTGCTTCTATTTTAAAGGTAGAGTCAAGATTCACTGTTGGGTTGGATGTAGAATGAAAGAAAATGAGGACTCGACGTGAGCAATGGAGTAGATGGTGATTCTATTTACTGAAGGGGGACAGACCATGATAAAAAACAGGTCAAGAATGGTGGAACCAAAAGTTCAGTTTATTGGGATGTGTTTATTTGTGACGGCCTTTAGGCATTCACTTGGGGATATTGAGTAAGCAGCTGTCTGTAAAAGTCTAGAGTTTAAAGAGGAGTTCAAACAGGAGGTGCAAATTTGGAGTTATGGGAGGAGAGATGATTTGTCCAGTCATTAAGCTACGGGTGCAATCACCAGGGAAGGGATGGTAAAGAAGAGGCCTGACTTCTGGGCCCGGTGCTCCAATGGTTAGTGGTCAGGGGGAGGATGAAGAAGAGCAAAGGAGACAGAGGAGTAGCCAGTGATGTGGAAGAGAACCAGAAGTGTGTGGGGTCTAGGAAGCCAAGAAATAATGGGTTTCGATGAGAAGAGTATGACCGGTTGTGCCAAACACCGCTGATGGGTCAGGTCAGGTGAGAACGCAGAAGCAACCACTGTGTTCAGTGATTTCAAGGTCATTGGTGACTTTGACAAGAGTGGTTTCAGTGGAAGGGTGGGGGCTGAACTTGAGTGGAACACGTTCTAGGGGATAAGGGAGAAAACAATGCACCAAACATACCAGGCCATGCCATCTTGAGATATTTTCACAGCAACTTTAGCAGACCTGGCATGTGGGCAAACCTGTGTATCAGTCCCAAGGGCAAACCACATTTTAGTTTAAGTTCCTGACCAGCAAACTTCACAAGTCATCCACAAGTAAATGAAGGAATTTTGTAACAAACCATCATTAGACATCATCTAGATGGCCATGTTGAATAGGTACTAGCGCAGAATCAAATTATGTATCTGCAATTGACAGACTTATAACACACTTGCTACCTTGCTTTTCTCTACCCTTTATTCTCCTTATACATCACATCTCTTTATATAGCACACCTGGAATTCTGTCCAGGAAAAGCTCCTCCCATCAGGTATTTTGTATACTCAGCTCAACATCAACCCTACAGGAAGCATCCTTTCCTCTAAGAAATCTTTTGACATGATGTGAAAACTGAAATAAGAATTGGCATTCCTACTTAATGGCTATATGCTTTTATTGTCATGATCTCTCCCAACATCCAAAAACAGAACCAGAAACCACTGATCCTGGGAGAGGCAACTGCGCCCACAGTTACCACCATGTGCAAAGTAGGAAACCCAGACACAAAAGAAGGTGCAATGTGCGTAATGCATCTGAATTCATGAGTTTCACGATGCTCATTCAGGTAGGTGGCATCTACTAATCTTATTGTTATTATTACATCTCCTTCTCCCCCTCATCTTAGGCATTTGCACTGTCCTGGGTTTTTATTCTCTCTCCCCAGTGTAAAACCTGGACTCACCAGCACCTGGTTGTCACGGTGACATCATTTGTGGCCTGAAGGGAGGCCAGCTTGCATCAGAAGGTACAGGCAAAGTCCTCCCTTGAGGGCTGTGGGACGTCACTACCTGCCTCAAAGGCTCTGCCCTCTAGAGAAAATTCCTCTCCAAAGTCACCTGTCCAGACAAAACCTGAGCCTGAGAACACCTACCTGTCACTGCCCTGGAAGGCTAAACTAGAAATGCTCCAAGAAGCCAATATGGGCCCACTTAGCTTGGGCCCAAACTGAAAGCCAAGCTCACAGGTCTTACCCTGGTGGGTTCCCAGACCTGCTATACAAAACCTCCAGAAAGTGCCTTTATCAGTGTGGTACCCTCTAAGCACAGAACTGTATCCGTAAATTTGCGGATAGAGTAAGGATGCACCGAAAGAGCTCTTCGAGCTTGATGCAAACAGGCTAGATGGACAAGAGGAGGAAATCATCAGGTGGCCCCTGCAGGAGAGCTGGAGTTACAAAGCAGCAAATCTGAGGCCTGGACACCCAAGTGGCTCTGCCCAGGCCAGCTCCTACATCCTTGCAGGGGAGGCAGGGAGAGGGGTACAGAGTGCTGCAGACCCTTCCCTACCTCTACAAACATTTAATCACACATAGTTAGAGACTGAGTGGGTCATGCTAACCCTGGGTTCCAGGGTCCCAGAACAGACTAGCAGTCAGGGTGCAGGGAGGCATACCGTGGAGTCTCTGCCCCATAGGAATGAGAGTGATGCAAGGAAAGTGCAGAAGGACGACCCCAGTAACTTGTGACAATGCCTTTAATGTTTCAGAGTCTAGAATTTTCTAATGAAGTACTGAGCAAATCCACTTTGTTGCTTAGAACTACAGCATGTCCTTCACACCAACTGGCCAAACCTGGAAGCAGGTCAGGGAAGGTGTGCAGCGCCTTCTCCATAGACGGTGCCTTACTCTGAGGAGGCCCAGGGGTCATTTCAGGCTTGTCAGTCTCCCCCCAGGCCTTGATGGCAGGAAGCAATGACCCTCAGTGACCATCTCATCAGATGGGTCACAGCATACAAGTGGCCAGCCCTGCTCCCTAGGAATCACGTTTGACAGTGAATCAGTTGGTTTCAGTGTATTTCTTGAGACTGTAAAGGAACACAACTGTTCCTTTCACAATGCCAGAGTACAGCGAGATGTCTGAGACTGCCGGCCCTCAGGCCACAAGCTCCAGGGAACGGCTGGACTGCAACGGGCAGAAAGATGCCGGCTGCAGCCCGCTCAGAGGCGCTGAGGGGACAGAGTGGACCCGAATGGGAGAGAATGAAATTCTACGCCCAGATCCTTCTGTGACCTGTTTGAATTTTTGGCAAGTCACTTCAACTATCTCAGTCTTTTCCTTTAATAGGACAATGGAAGTTGTACAGGAAGGGAAAATTCAAGTGAAACCAAGAAATTATGTAAAAACAACCAAAGTACCTTTTTTGTCAGAAAGACAGACTATCTCACACACCTTTTAGTGAGTCAGTTTATAATTGTCCACTAGAGAAGACAATCACTTGCAAAAAGTTGAAAAAGCCAGGACCAAGGATTTAAAATCATTCCAATGTTGTGCCTTGGGTTCCTGCCTGTAAGCGGGTGGGAAGCCACTGGGAGCCAGTGTGGATCAGGTAGCCCTCAGAAGATGCTAACAGCCACTTCCATGGGATGCTTGAGAAAACCACGCAGGTCCGGCTAATGCGGAATCAGGTGGCTGCTGGCAGCCAGGAGGGACCCATCCACACCCGTGCTTCTTCTTCTTCCTGCTGCCCTGCTTTCTAGAAAGGTGGGAAACCCCTGTTCTCCAGAGGGAGGGAGCCTCTTTTCAATTACCCTCCAAGATTAGGAAGAGAGAGCCCTCCAGACACTAGCTGGGGCTAAGTCCATTGAGACTGCACAGCTCCTTGAGGCAAGCTGGGAGGGAAGGAGGCTGTATTCTCAGGGGCCTCTGGGCTTGCCTGGGATCTGCCTACAAGGAGCCTGGGCCTCAGGGAGATCATGGGAATAGCCACAGATTGCAGGGAAGAGTGAAGGAGAACACTCAGGTCCTGGCAGGGTGAGCAGTTTGAGATGCCCTTGCAAAGTCTCCCCAAAGAGACCATCCCACGCTGCAGCCTCCAACCTTCTCCACATCCCCCAGCAATGGCGTCTAGGGTTCTCCCTTGCACTCAAACCCACACCCTTCCTGCGGCCCTCTTGATGAACGGCAGACTATTACGAGGTGATAAAAACGAATAAATATACTACACATACTCAGAGGTTTGGGGTCTTTCCTCTTTAGGATACCTTCAGGCCCCACCCGTTTACCACTGAAACTGCAGGAAGGAACTTTCCCCTCACCGTATACAAGAAGCTGTGTTTACCCAGCTGTAGAGCTCTGGCTGGGATTTTTGACACCAAGGTTTTAGTCCTGACTTGACAAATATTTATGGACATGGGAACCAGTTTCCTTGCCTTGCTGGGTATACTTCCCAACCCAAATGGACAGAAAGAAGCTTTGACTCTGCCTCATGGTTTCTCTTATCCCCCAGCACCGCAATGTGTATTTCCCTAACCGTGACCCTGGCAGAAGAAAACAAGGACACCGGGACTTGCCAGCAAACCTAAGGGAAAGCCACAAGAAAGGAACCTCTTATCTCTCAAGGACACTGGTCCACCTTTACTGAGCATCCTTTTGACATAAACTATGGGAATCAGGCACCAAGCTGTATCTTCATCCTGGCTGGCTTCTCCCTGCCTCCCAGATTCTGCCCATTTGACCAGTTGGGTTGTGCAGGGGAAATAATTCTATTGGCCCAAGGAAAACATTATCTGGAAGGAAAATGTTTTGATAAAAGGTTTTGTTGTTAATATAATATCACTGCAAAGACAAATACACATATATTTTGGATAGTATACAATTTGCTTCTCTCTGCCTCTGTGATGATAACAGAGGGCTGGCTGATTTCTCCCACGAGTTGCTGTGTGTTTCTGGTCCCTGGAATGTTCCTGTAAAGTGCTTCACCTTGACAGGCTGGGTCAGTACCCACTCAGCAGGAGTTTCTTAGGTGGGCAGTGGTGGTGTTGACTCTTTAAAGGGGAGGAATGTGAAATTAGAGAGTGGGAGGACAAAAAATGGTTGGGGTGAGCGAGGTGAGATGTGGGGAGAAATGCTTCCTCTTTTTCCTTTAAATCTGATCCGGGACTTTTCAGGAAATTAAACACCGAGACTATTAGCATCAGATAGAAAACAGATGAGGTTAAGACATCGAAATACTAGAGCAGATTCCCTGGGCAGGCAGAGAAGGGACATGTGTAAGCAATCACAGCAGTATTTCTGGAAAAGACCTTTTATGTTTTTAATACTTAACACTTCATAACAGGGACTAATAGGCAGGATAAAAAGAAGGCTGCTCTAAAGGCAACTTGGGGGATGAACGATTTTCCAGACAACAGAGTTGGGGGGAGGGAAACTTCTTGGGCTTCAATTCCTCACCCCTCCTGCCCTTGCCCACCTTCCTCTGCTCACCAGAGTTGCCAAAGGCTGGGGAAAGCTTCGAGGGGAGATGGCATGAGGGGTTTGACAGCCAGGAGGGGCGGTCACCTCTAAGGAGGCTGCGTGATCCTTAGAGCACCAGGCCATGGCAGGGAAGGGGACACACCCACATTCCCACAGCATCGGCAAAGATAAGAAAGGGGATCTGAGTGGAGGGTTGGGGACAGAGCTGTCCAGTCGGGAGCCATGACTGGCATAGGAGAGATCCTTCCAAAGGGACCCTTTCTCTCCCCGAACTATAACCTCTAATTCCTAGCTGTGCGGATACGCAGCATGAATGAGCCGCCCTCTCCCCCAGATTTCTCATATGAAATTTGGGGATGGCAGTCCCCCACTCATCTGCCTACGGGATAAAAAAAGTAACTTAAAGATGACCCCTCCCCCAAAAAGACAATGGCATGGATGATAATACATTTTTAGCAGGATCTGAGAGTCAGAGGTATTCCAAGCCCTATTTCCGTTTATTATGGCAGTTTTATCATGGGCAAGGTGCTCAATATTTCTGCATGTCAGCTTTCCCATCTATAATTTAAGGAATCTGGATTTTCAGTGTTTCTCAGTGAAGGATCTCTTCTCATCAGGAAATGGGATAATGGTCTTGTATGAGATGGTTAGCATAGCTGGTCCACCAGGCACTAAAGACCAGCAGCAGCCCACGCACACAATTGTGTCAATAACCAGAAGTGAACCTCACATTTCCAAATGCCCAGGGGGCAGGGAGCTGTGGAAGAGCTGCTGAAAATACACAAGCAGATGAATCGAACATTTAGGACGCTTCTCCCTAGCCCCACACCCATCTACGGTCTTTCGTACACAAAGTACTTAGTGTAACATGAAGCCAGCTTACCTTCCGGTCATTCATGTCATCCCCTGGACTGTCATATTCACCCTGCAGGAGAGCAGAAACGCTAGATAAAGCCAATGGAATGATTAAAACCAGAGAAAAAAAATGTGTTTAATTTTCTAACGTCATCCGTTTCTTTCATTCTCACTTGAGGAAGGTCAAAAACATGGCATGGTAAGGAGCCAGTGTTCCACTTTCTTAATCATCAATGCTTGCAATGTTTCCTGTGGACAGCCTCTCAGACAGACACGCCCCTGAGATGCTCCAGAGACCAGCCCGCGCCTCCTCACAGCAGAGGCAACGGCACAGCCTGTGTCTGTAAATGGTCACATCACACGAAACCACCCTGTGCCATGCCCGGCCCATCCCTGTCCCTGACTAGCAGAACCAACCTTGAATAGGCCCATAATAAAGATGTTAGTGAGAAGAAGGTTGTCATCTGGGAAATCCCTTCAGGCATTCAGGGATCTCCGCCTTGGTCACCTCATTTGACGCAACTCCGTGACGGGTGCTAAAAAAGTCACCAATCAAATCAACAGCGCAGCTGTGGGGTATTTAGTTCATGGGCCAGTTAAGTTCTTCGTGAGTCATCTTAAAGAATGTATTTATTGCATTGTATTATGGGATGTTTGTAACATGACTTGCAGTCCAGGAAAGTTTTAATTACAATCTGGTTTTGGTTTTTTTTCCAACTTAATCAAACAATACTCTAAGGAATTTTGAGAGATTTCCTTCAAAATATTTTTAAAAAATTTTAAATGACATTTAGTATATATTTGCATATTAAGGGTGGGGAATTTCACATCTACACAAAACTATCACACACAGAACATCACTTTCAGTTTATTTAAGGGTCTGGCTGTCCAGGTTGTGTATTATTCAGGCCACAGACTTTCCTTCCACTACCATCCACCGCCTTCCAACATCATGTCCCTTTAACCACTTGCAGGCCAGCTCTGTCTTCTCACACTTTCCCCCAAAACAAAGGCAGGGAGTGTCAGGAAAGCTCAAACAAATCCAGTTCATTTTGCCATTGGGGAAACAGCTGGACAGACAACTGACAAGAGTCACACCAGAGCTTATGGTCAGTCATGAGCAGTCCAGAACCAGCCAAGGTATTTTAATGTCATGATTCACTCCCGCCTCGCTTTGCATATACCCACCCACTGCATCGCCTGTGGTTTTCAAGTTTTTTAAGACTACAGAGAGCATGCCGACAGAAACGGTACTTACGTCATGCAGAGGGTACGCAGCCTCATAGACATTGCTTGCTATCAGAGAGTTAATACCTGTGCAAGAAAGGAAGATGAAAACAATCGCTGTCGGGCAGGGGTTTCGGGGTTTACCCTTCGTCTGTGGATAGATATTCAGCTCTCTCCCACCTCTCAGCTGGGGGTGACCACACGCTCCTCTATGACCTCCCAGGCTCCACGTGTTTTTGTTGAACTTTAGTTCTTGGTGTAAGAGCAATATTTTCTCATTTCCCAAATATAAAGTTATGTTTTGATATCAGAGATGCCTTCCCAAACTTCACATTCCTCCTGTCCTCACAGATTCAGACCTCTCCAGTCCAATCCCTCTCCTGCTCCTCCACTACCTCCACGGCCACTGAAATCAGTTGAGAATCTATGTCCAATGATAGCATAGGAATGACTACACCAATTACTACAATTATGGTCCATGATAGTATATTTCAGAACAACCCACAGCACTTTATCTGATCTCATTTCTGGAACCTTCCTCTTCCTTCACAGGGCAGTGCTTATTACCGTCCATGATTAATCTGTGGACCACGAGCTGTGTGAGGTAGGGGCAGTGGGGCTGTAGTTCTCAAAATGTGGTCTGGGGAACCCGGAGAGTCCCCATGACCCTTTCAGGGGTTCATAAGGTCAAAACCATCCTTTATAATCGTACAAAGATATTGTTTGCTTTTTCACTCCTATTCTCTCACGAGTCGACAGTGCAGTTCTGTGACACATGAGGACATCCTCCTGACCGCTAATGGAATGCATGTTTGCACATCCTGTCCTTTCAAAGTTTCTCAGTTTTAATATAATAAATATTGATCAATATAACCCACCTAAGCAAAAGTCCTTTGGGTACACTCAATAATTTTTAGAAGTGTAAAGGGATCCTAAGACCATGAAGTTTGAAAACCACACAACAAGGAACTAATTTTTTAATCTCAATAGTATTTCACACCACTTGCAGATAGCAGCCCTATTAAATGTATATTGAATGAAGGGCTCTGCCCCTGTAACTCCAATATGCTCACAACGGAGAGCCTTCTGCTTAGCATGGAGGCACGGTTATTTACTTGTTTCATTCATGGTTCTACTCAGAGAGTATAAAGTGGTCTGTACGTTCTGTCTGAATCAGAATAGTCTGTCCTGGGTCACTGGTTCCCAGATGGGAGGGATTATTTCTCACCAACTCCAGTATGGAGGATCCTGCCCTGCCAGGAGGCACATGTAATCATGGAAGGGTGGAGGAGGGGCAAATCTCTGGTGCACCGTGATTTCCCTCGCCTCAAACACATTTCAGCCCTCAGTAAGTCTTTCCAGAGAGACTGTAGATAGTAGTTAGAGGAGAAAACTGGTTTTGGAGGGAAACACTTATGATGTCTACACTCTAAGTAAATCTGCATTTTCAGGGCTCTGGATCCAGGGCAGGTTTGGATAAGGGATCTAAACAACAGTTCCTCATTAAAATTCATGGTTTTCTACCTCCCCTTCCTACCCAAGGCCCTACCTACAAGCCCAGAGACCACAGAGGCTCTCAAACAACCCTCTCTCCTGTCAGCCTCCTCTTTCACAAACCTTGTGTCTATTCGCCTCAGTTCTAGGACGCTGGGCACGGGAAAGACCAGCCCCGGGGCCCAGGTGGAAGCAAAGGCCCTTGCGAGGCCACTGCGGGTGCTCAGCTGGAGTGCCCTTTCCAGTGCGTTGAGAGCTGAGCGTTTGGCGCAGCGGCATCACCACGGGGCCAGTCCTTTTCCTTATTTTAAGCTTCCTCCTTGGCATGAACATAAAACATCAGAAATAACTCCGGAGAGTGGGGGGCTCACCGGGTGGGTAAAGGGAGTACGGGTGGAGGAGGGGTGCCTCGAGGCTCAATGAGCTGCAGATTTGTCCTACTCGCACGACTACAATTTCACTCTGAGCATCATTAATCAGTTCAAGAGCCATAACCACAGCAATGTGAAGCCACCCTACCATAATCAAGGGGAGGAGTCCCACGTCGGGAGGGGGCGGGGGTAGTTCAAAGCTACACAAGGGCTGTCAACATGGATAGAGGCTGAAGCATCACAGGCGAGGAGGGCTCCAACTAGACTGTACCCCATGCACAGCCCCACCTAATCTCCCCCCTCCCACTCACACCCCATGGTTGCCACAGCAGCAGTAATACACCCTGAAGACAGTCTCCAAACTGCATGGGAAAAGTTAAACAGGTGTTGAACTCTTCTGCTAATTCCTAGCTTTGCTGAGCCCAGTAGCTGAGTGTCTGAGAGAATTAGGCTGACAACCTGAACTCCTGGGTCCTGCTGCCAGATCCTGAGAAAGATTTCAAATCACTGGAGATCTGAAGCTGTGCACTCCACCCCCATCTCAAAGAAAGCTTCCTTTGCAGTGCACGCCTAAAGCAGGCAGCTCACTTCACTTCTAGAACATTTTTTGCTCCTTGTTTTGTGTCCCCCAAAGGTCTGCAAGGTGCCTGAGGTCAGAGAGCGCTCTCCTCTCACCTTGTCTGTACTGATGTCACCCAGTTCCCCTCTGGGAACAAGAAGGAATAATGGTTGTTAAGAATAACCACCCTTGAGCTAAACTTATCTCAGCAACCCTTCCCATTTATCCCAGGCACCCACCTTCCTCACTATTGCAATTTTTGGTACTCTATGCTGATGAAGAAACTAAACTCCAGTTCACTAGTTTACTTCCTAACAGGAAGCCCAACAAATGGTTTCCTTGCCTTGGAGCCCATAGGATTCATGTCATCCTAACCCAGGTTACCAGAGCCCCCACATGCTGTCATGGACCATGTCTCTGTCCCCCATGGCTATGGACCTCCTCTTTTTCAGATGGTGTCATATGGTCAACCCCAATCGCTGGCTGCTGAGCAGAGGGAGGGAATAGGGCATAAAAGAAAGAGGAATGAGGAGGGGCAAGGCAAGTTGAAAAGTCACTATGCATCCACTTCACCCAAGAATGGGAATTGTTTTGGCCTCTTGGGTCATCCTCTGACTTCAGAAACCAGGATTTTACCCCCAAACAAGCATGGAAATCAGTTTGAAAGAAGAAAATAATCAAACGCTGTTTTTAAAAGAGTCTTTGCTTTGAAAATTGAAATTCTGAAATTTTTCCTTGCTTTTCAGCAAAAACGGGTTAATTGGTTCCATCACACACCATCCATCTGGCCATAATGGCAAAGCTTTCTTCTTCAGGATCACGCTGATAGTCCCTCCTCTCTAATCTAGACCCAGAGAGGAAGACCCAGCCTCTCCTCGTTTACTCCCAGAAGGGGGGCAGGAAGAAGGAGAACACATGGGAGGCGTTTTTTCTTTCCCTCTGGCCACAGAGGGAAGCAGTGCCTTGGCTCAAAGCACAGCTCACTGGAGACCCCCTCACTGATCTCTAAGTCCCATCGAATCACAGGTACTTCATACCTATTGCTGTTAGAACTATTGTCCCCAAAAGGGCAAGGTTTGGGCTTCCTCTTTGCTCAGCGCTGGCCACAGCTCTCTCTCTGCAATAGCCTGACCCAGCCCAGCCAACACCGCTCCTCTGCATCCAGAGGGCTGGGGCCAAGGGACAGAGTATAGTGGGCTCAGGCCCAGGACTGGTACCTGAAAACACACACTCATAACACAAAGCTGAAGCCTAGCATTTAGCTTCGGAGACCTCTCTGGTTTCCTGGACACAAAGGGTCAATCAAAGCGGAGTTTATGGTCTGCCTCCCAGAGTCTCATTAAATCTGCAAGTGGCGTTTGGTGACAGGGACTACAGCTCTATTCCCTCCAGGCCAAACTCAAAGGAAACTGCTCCGTGGGGACAGGTACTTAGAGGAATGGTCCTGAACTCCTGAAAACCCATTTGGTTTTGATCCCCCCAGAACAGGGCCCACGCCACCCGGCGTTCTGCTTTCATCCCTTGTACTCCAGCCGGAGGTAAATCTAAACCAGAGCCCCCAGACAGTGCATGGAACAGAGACTATATTTACCCATCACCAAATTGTCTTGACATGTGTTTAATTACTTAAATGCCTTTAATCCAAAGCCTTTTCTTCTAACAAAATATAAACCAGTTCAGCTGGATGAATGATAAACCAGATGTTTACAGCACACAACATGGTCTGGCTTCGGTCGAAATAATTAAGACATCGTCTCCTGAGTGGGGAGGGGAGATGCCCAAAGCATACATTTGTGTAAATGCTCTTACACCCAAGTGTCTATGAGAATGCAGCTCCATCAATCTGTAATTTTCTCTCCATGAAAAGGCAACAATGACTTCCATACGGAGGGACAGGAGAGGTGTCTGTCCTCCTCTGACGTGACTGAGGCTTGGGTTTCTCTCCGTGGTGAAGTGCAATTTGAAGGCATTCCAGGATGGGGTAAACTCCCAGGGCACCGAAAGCTGACATTACACTATGATTTAGGAGACCTCACGGGGCTGGGCCAAGCTTGCAATGGCTCCCATGCTGCAGAACCCAAACCCACAAATAGACTTCGTCTCTGAACATCATGTGTGCACTAGTCCATGACCTCTCGCTTCCAGGAGTAAATTAGAGAGAAATTCCCTATCTACCCCTTTGTAAAGGGCCTCTCTCTTAATACTCCCACCCTGAATTTTCCTGATACGTGTCATTTGATCCTGTTGGAACCCTAACTGATTCTCGGGAGTGGCCCCCGTCATGTCTTTTGTATTATTTGCTTTCTTTGCATGTCTCTCTCTTGCCAGACAGACACGTGGCTTATTTCCTCTTGTCCTCAAATGTTACCTCAAAAGTAAGCCCATAAAAGCAGGGATTGCTGTCTGTTGTGTCTGTTTGTTCCACTTACTCTACTCCTTAGTTCTAGAATATAAATGACACATTGTAGGTACTTAATGAAAATGCATAGAATGAATGAATGGATCTAACTAGCGTTGGGAAGACCTCAGCTTCCACCACTCTGGGAAACCTTCCCCAATAACCTCATTTGTTTATTAATTGTTTAAAGAGCTAGGAAGAAGAGCCAAGAAACCCAAGTTCCAGATCTGGCTATGAATTTCTAACCTGAGGCACAGAGATAATCTCTCCATTGTGAATTTAGTTAACATCTGTTGAACCTTCTTTGCCTGGTAGTTTACAGGGTCAAATGAGATCATGAGAGCAAAAAGGCTTTAGAAAGCATACTACTACACATATGCAAGGGGTCCTTACTATCTGGTCCTTATGTGTTGGTTTCAGTAATACCTTATCTGTACAGACATCTCTTATCTCTTTATCTCAGCTCTCATAGCAGAGACCCCAGAAGAAAAAGTATCTAGATCTCATAAAACTCATTCCCTAATTTTATGAATGTTAACCACTACAGAATCCTTCAGACCCTCCTCCAGTGTATTTTTACTCTCTCTTTACCCAAAATTCTAACAAGCTTGTTTTTCTGTCTCCCAAAAAGGAAAGCAAAAAAGAAATAATAAAACTCAGGAAGGCACCATACATGAGTCGAAAATTCAAGAAATCGGAGAGTGTGGGGCAAACAACCCTAGTAATATTTTGATAACCCTTGAAGAAACATTAAAAAAAAAAACTTATATTCTTAGTGATCATTTTGAATTATCCAGAAAAGGTTATGTATGCATTTATACAGAGAATATAGGTTGACCTACTATACATAAGAAAGCAGAGAATAGTATGAAAGGTTATAGAAAATTTTTTATACAAGAAGATGTTGCTGAGGACATCAAGAGCTAAACCACTAACCATATTCCCCTTTCACTTTGGCTCCAGGTCAAATCTGCAGCAGTCCGACTGCAGAAACTAGAAGGCCTTATGGTTTGAATATTTGTAGTCAGCCTATTTTTTTCTCCTAGTTTTGACATTCTATTTTAATTTGTGCTTTTCCTGTTTTTTATTTTTTAATTTATTATTTATATTATGCTGTTTTATTGTTTTTCTTGTAAGCCACCTCAGAAATTTTATGGAACAAGACAGGACTATAAATAATTCAATACGTACAACTTGTATACAACTCAATGCTTTGCAAAAAGTAGTCATTCAAAACAATGGATTTTTCACAAAGAAAAGAAGTGATGATGCTAAAGAACTGAGAGTATTTCTGAATTACGATTATCATTAATATATTTTCCATCTTCTAATTTTAATCTTTGCTATCGTTTCCACGGTAATCAGGTACAATAGGAAAGGCTTTGTAAGTTAGTCACAAAAGTAATGACCATGTAAAAGTTAATGCCAAGGCTGAAGGATCAACAAAAATACCTTGAAAAACAATTCTAAGCACTGTCCTATTCTCCTTTGTTACTTCTTTTTATGAAGCAGAAATACTCTGGAGGATATAAGTCAATTCTATGCCATTTGTCCTTCTCTATACGACCAGAGAGAAGGGCAAAAAAATCAAAATTTACCCCAAGGCTCAAAGCTCCATATTGTCTTGAAGCCTCACAGTGTTATCATAGTTTTCATTCTCCCTGATTTTCTAAGTAGGACAGTTTAAGATGGCCAGAGAGCATAGAAAGTACTTGATTTTCCTAGACAGAAGTCAAACAACATGAAAACTGGCCTGCAGGGTTCTCCTCTGCTGGGAAGTACAGAAGTTCAGTCATATGTCCCTTGTTACAAAGCTAATAAATCATCAGTAGCTACCGTGGAACTACTAGACGTTATTTTGGGGAAAGGGAGTTAGGGCTTCAGTGCACAAATTTGGGGCAGGAGAAACAAACGTCGAGTCCATAATAATATGTAACTATAAAGGAGTTTGCATTTTATCCATTTATCTAAGAGAAATGTGGATCAATTTTACCATTTCAAGAAGGCCAGTGAAATCATCAGATTTGCATTTTAAAAAGCTCATCCAGGCTACGTTTTATAGAATGGGCTGAAACTCACAAAACTGGGGAGAGGAAGATGTCTTAGTGGTTGGGAGAGTAATTCAGGTAAAAGGAAAATGCAGCTGATGTAGACTAAGACAGTGGACGAGAAGAGAAAAGCTGTACCGATTTCAGAGATGCTTGACAGATTAGTCAACCCAATAGCACTCTGTTATAATTCCTGGCTTAAGAAATTGAAAGTTAGTGTTCATCAAAAGTCGGGTTGCACCGATGGGAGCTGTGTGGTCCCCCAAAGGCAACCTACACGGTCCTTTTGGTTCACATTGTAGGAGGTTTTGGGGGGCATCTGCATGAAGATGTTGAGTATAAAGTTGGGTATTTACTTTTGAGAATCTAGACAGAAAATAATTCATCACTTAATTTTCATAATGCCCATGCTTAAAACACAGACAATAGGGCTTTAAATTTTATTGTATGGTCGGTTTCTTATTTAACCTTTAAGTTAAAATACATTAAATAGCGCTAAGGAAGAGATTTCATAATATGTTAGCCTTTTTCCTAATTTTTCATTATTTCATAAGTGAAACAACCCTGAAGCTAGTGAACACAATATAGTTTGCCACAATCTAACAAAATTTGGTGGAGACAGAGCTTAAGCTCACTTCTCCACTTTTCCCTGCTAAGGTCCCAGCAGAAGCACATTGGGGCCTTAGGATCTCGGGCTCATTGTGTCAGAAGAAGGTAGGCTATCCCTACCAATTCAAGAGTCTATAAATTGATGGCTACATAACTATCATTTCTGTAGTAACAGACTTGCTTAAAGACACAACCTAATTCCACTTCGGTTCATAGCATCCCAAAGGTAGTAGGAATAGGAATGGAGTAAGGAAACCCAAGTTGTAGACCCAGTTCTGACAGTAACTCAGTATGTGACCCTGGACAAATCACGCATCTCCTTTATACCCATTTGTAATTGAGATGAGAGTTACTGACATGCTTCTTTCTCTCAAGCTATGAAACTAATATTAAAAAATTTACATTGATACTTAGACATATGCATGGACGTTAATTCCTCTATGTTCCCTTTGCACTATGAATGTGTCTCTATTATTGTACCTACCAGAGTACCTCATAATTATCAATTTATATGCTTATCTGCATGGCTAAACTAAGAGCCCCACAAGTATAGAAATTAGGTCAAATTCATCTTGGCATCTCTCAGTTTCTATAACATCATTTGACACATAGCAGGTGCTCAAGAAATATTTTCTGAATGTCAAAAAAGAAAGAAATTTTTGAAACTACTCAACAACCGCAAAATCCTAAAGATGTTTGACTTTGAGACATCACAAAAAAAAAAATCAGATCCTCAAAAGAAAAAAAAAATCCAGTGTGAAAGCAGAGAGTTTCTAATCACCCTTCAACACTCTAGAAACTGTCTCTCAAAATGAACGTAGTTCTTAGGGATTTTCCAGTTTACAAACAAACTAACAGCTTCCTATTTAATCTTTACAAAAACTCTTCAAAGTAGATATTATTATCCCCACTTTACGTAAAAGGAAACTGAGTTGCAGAGAAGTTAATTCATTTGTCCATGGACACACGAAGTCAGGAACTCAATAGCTAGTGCTATGAGACTAGCTGGGTAGTCGTGTTCAATTAATTTATCAAACCAAATCAACTGAGCAGCATGTGCAAGGCAGACAGCTAGGTATGTTGGGGCATAAAGATGATTCAGGCACATGTCCAGGACTATCTTACGAGTTGAAGCCATGGACACAGGTAATCAGCAAGAAAGAGATTGAGTTTGGTGAGAGGTCCAGAAAAAGGGCATTAAACGAGAGTCTATGGGACAGTGATGTTTGGTCTGAGGATGGGCAAGAATGAGATTAGAGGAAGGACATTCATGCAAAGGAACAGCATGAGCAAAACTAGAGGCTAGCAGTTATAGCGACAGGAAGAGAAGCGGTGGAGAGGGAGGGAGTGGGACAGAAATGGAATATTAGATGTACTGATTTTAAGATTCTGGCGAACAACTCAGTGGAGGTGTCAGTCCAGTAGTTGGAAATGCTGGGCTGAAACTGGTGGAGGAAACAAAAAATAAAAATACATGGTTGTGAGTCATCTTTACAGAGAGAGAGTGAGGAGGCCAAGGAGACACGCAGACAACACCTCCAATGTGGGAGAAGGGGGAGGAACCAAAGAAAGTGTGGTCCAGAGGTAGAAACAGAACAACAGCAGGTCAGTAGATCGGCAGCTCCTTCCTGGGTATCAACTCTCAGAAGATGGAAGTTCAGTAAAGATGGCTTGGAAGGATGTAGGAAGTTAAGGAAGATGAAGACTAAGAAAAAGGCAATGGAGTGGGACAGGTATGAAGTCACCTATGACATCTGAGGGAGTAGCTTTCTCAAATTGGGGAGACTGTGAAAGGATAAAAGGCAGATTAATGGAACTGAGGAGTGAACCGGTCAAGAAGTGAGGGTAAATCCCAAAACTTCGATGGAGGCCATGAGAAAGTACAAAATACATTCTAAGATCTCTTGACTCTTCTGGTTGTCCTCATAGCCAAGGACAAATGGCTGCTCAAAGTGAGGGCTTCCATTTGTTCCATGGAATTGAACTAGACTAATTAATTACCTCACTCACTCACGTCCTTGACTTATAAGCACCACGCTCCAGCCAAATACCATTACATAGATTTGATTTTTAATACTTGGAGTCTTATTTGGAATTTAGTAGCCAGATGAACACATCAAACAAAGCGTCAGACATAACTGCCCCCTGGAGGGGTTCTGCACATTCTAAAAGTGCAGTTACTGCACAAAACCTGCTCCGACTCCTTCTTCAGTGCTGCTCCCTGGGGCCGAGGGGGCTTGGAGCCCCACGACAACCCTTCCAATAACAGCTATTGTGGCCGCCATCGCTGTTTTAATCCCTCAACTTCACTGCCTACCTTGTGCACTAGACTTGCCTCTGAATAACTTTGGACTCTTTTCAACTTGAAGCTGCCTCAAAAGCCACAGGTTTGTCACCACAGAGTTTATTTCAAAGCGAGTTCTCTCAAAGGTTTCAAAAGCCATTCTGAGTGATGGTAGCACCTTTGGAAAGAGAGTTCAACCCACAGAATGATTCCTGTGGAAAGGACAGGTGCTTGCATATGTAAGCGCATTTTTTACCCCCGCTGTTAAGTGTGTCTCTCTGTCATCCATCGGCCTCGAGACTGCCTGCCATACACTACAAGTTCCCAAATGCTGAGGTTCCTGCTTCAAAGACCAATACCCTTGCTTAAAAAAATAAAAATTAAAAATAAACCTAAAGGCAAACAGATTCAGCCGGACTTGGTGACAAGAACGCCGAACTTAAAAGAGGCACATTCAGACTAATGTGTGGCCCTACGCAAGTCACTTACCCTCTCTGGGGGTCAGTTTCTTCATACATGAACTGAGGGGGTTGGACTAAAGAGGCTCTAAGATGCGTTTCTTCTGGAATGAAGATCTGGGAGAAGTTACAGCAGTCTGGGGAGCAGACCCAGGCCCACCAAGAAATGGGGCACCCCCTGCTCCTGGAGGGCAAAGGAGGCTTTCCTAGCCTAAGTGAAAGCAGCCTCCTCCCCTGTGTGGGGCGTTCGTTTTGTTCTTTGCTGCCCACCAACTGAGCTGTTGAAAAGACAGCTATGGCCCCCTTAGCACCCCAGCACTATGCCCACGGGTGGCGGAAGGGGTCCTTACCCATCGTGTTGTTGGCTCGAGAACAGGCTGTGCGCTTCAGGATTTCATGCACCTAAAACAGATGACAGCAGGGCTGTGAGGACCTTGACCACATGCGTCACCACATGTGGGGGGCAGGCAAGGGACCAGGCGGCTGGACCCATTTACAGGGAGGGGGGAGCCAAGCATGTGCCAAGCTCATGGACTGCTTGTCAAACCCACTCAAACTTGAGTGCTTTGAGGAAACAATCAACCCCCTCACACACTGGCCTCCCTTTGCCCCACCCTGAAAAAATTAAGAAAGGAAAGGCTATAAATTGTGGTCACAGCAGGCAAGGAAAACACCCCAAGGAGCTCAGACCCCCACAGCGCCCCCTGGGGGCATTGGGAGGAGGAGCCTGGGTCACAGAGGGGATGGGGCGTCTGCCTCCTACGGAGGAACCTCGGGAAGACCTGGAGGAGGATGTCCTCTCCACCAGCCCTGATTAGTGCCACGCTGCGGAAAGCACAGGAAAAGCAGGCAGACAATCCAATTCTAGTCCTGGTTCTCAGCAGAGGGGTCCTGAGCTGCTCTGTGAGGGCTCACTCCTGCCTCTGTAATGGAGCTATGCCACAGAGCTGCTTTCAGGAACCAATGAAACCACTTTGTAAACTGGAAAAGGGCCACCTACATGTTGGCCATTGGTACTATTTTTCCCCTGAGTCCTCATCTTGCCTCCCAATAAGAGCAGGTCAGACACTTCCTCAAGACTCTACATCGCCAAGCACATCCCGGGCCTCCAGCAGGCTGCCTGCTCCATGACCACTGCACGCCGTAATGGACCAACAAACCCCGACTATGCAGCTTGCAGGTGACTGTCCCTCAAAAGGGAAGGAGGGGTGCTGAGAATACCCCCAGCAGAGAAAACAGGGCCCAGCGTAAACCTGCTGGCCGACCACTCCCCTCCAGTGGGTGCCAAGCCTGTGCCAGGCTATGGAGAGATGCTCAGCGGGAAAGCCTGTTCTGGGACAAAGAGCTGGGCTGCTCAGAAGCCCATAAAGAAGGGGCACGGGGAAAACATTTATAGATGTGGGCGAGGTCTCCAGGGCAGAATAGACCCCAGCATAAAATTCAAGGCTCTTCCCTCTTCTCAGTGTGAGGTGGACTGGCAAAAGGGCAGGAAGCAAAGGAAGAAGCTTCTAGAAGAGATGAATGGGAGATGTGTTACTCCATCATCATTCACACTCCCATATTCCAGCCACAGACCTAGAGGGAGTGGTAAATAAATAACTTCTAGCAGAAGGAGCCCAGGAATGTTTAATTCATTTATAATACAGTACAGTAATTCAACAGCAATAATAATTAAGAACAGCATTTATATGGCACTTCATTATTTTACAAGCACTTTGCATTGGGGTAATCTCCACAACACCCTGTAATGTAACTCCCTCACAGACATGAGACTCAAGCCACAGAGAGATTTAAGTGGCTTATAATAGCATCAACCAAAAAAAAAAAAAAAAAGAAGTTTATATTTTTTCCATAAAAAGATGAAAAAAATCATATGCCCATTTTAAAGCTTTCTAAAACACCAGGCTAAGGGACCTCAAGTATTTTCTTGCCCATTCTGCAAACAATGGGCCATGTTTTCAGTATGCCTTGGAAATGTTCGGTACTTTTCTCTACTCACTTGTCCCTTTATATCCTTCTTATGCCCCTAGTGACTGAGAAGTTCTGCTAAGTATCTAACCCTCATTCCTCCTTCTGCTGAGACTTAAGTTCTTTCTTAGGGATCAGTGGAAACACACTGACAAATGTCCCCTGTGGCATGAGTGGGTGTCCAGCATGCCTTGCATCCTCTTTTTCTCCTCTCTCCGTAGGCTCAGTGTGCTCTAGAAGGGTAGAGAATAAACTGATCGCTGAATAAACTGATCACCCTAGCTGACTGGGGCCCCAGGGATGCAAGGCATATGACAGATTTTCACTGGTGTCCATCATTCTGCAAAATTCAAAAACTTGACTTCAAGGTTTTCAGGCAAAAAGATTGGAGAAGAACCGCTACAGTCGTGAATTTTGGCTTTCTACTGAATGGGTCGATCATTTCATTCTTGGACAAACTGGCTAGCTCTAGCATTCCCTGGGACAGGACTCCCTGGGGGGAGGAGAGAAGCCTGGTGGCCCAGCGATGAGTCCTCATTTGGACACTAACAATCCGTATGAATAATTTTTCAACTCACTGCTACTCGGAGCCTCAGTTTCCTGAGGAGCTGAAAGTCCCCACCAGCTCGGAGAGTCCCTGTTTCTCTGATTCCAAGAGGGTATAAGTGGGGAACTCTCATGAGAAGACACCCCTCTCAGCCCTGACTGAGGGCAGTTGTTTGCTATTTCTTTTACTGCTGGGATTAGAAAGCTCCTGGACATTTCTTTCAGTTGCTAGGAAACTCCAAACAAAGCATGATGGAAGGTAGAAGGGCGGGCAAGTGGATGCCCTGCTGAACTGGGTCCTTGGTCTTTCCCCACCCTTGCCTGGGCCCACCACCCCTGGTTGGGCACCTGGTTAACCTGTTTACTCACAATGCGGCTACGTGTGGCATTATCAAAGAAGGTGTCCTTATCCTGGATGTTGTACCTGGGGACACCAAGAAAGCAGAAGGTCAATTCAGTTTACTACCCTTGTCCTGAGATCTCTGTCACCCAGGCCCAGAGAAAACTTTTTAAAAAACTACATAGCAAGACGTAAGACACACCCCTTGCACACACTCACAATTTTTACACTCCTTCTGACCCAGTAAATCTGCAAACTTATCATAGAAATGTATCACAGGGAAAGTAAATCCAACAGAAGAAACAAGTTCCATAAATAAAAATGTCATCATGAAGTTGCTTTTAATAAAGTTATGGAGATAAGATGCAATTTCAAAGTCTATACAAGAAATTATCTTGCAGCCATTGAAAATTATGACTACTGAAACTTTACAAATAGAAAATTTTTAGACTATGATAGAAAAATATTATACTATGATAAGTTTTAAAAATAAGAGTGTTAAAAAGATTACTGTGCATGGACAAAGTATTAACAATACCAAAAGAGTATAATTTCAGGGTGTTGGGAGTATAACTTTGTTTTCAAAGTTTCATTTAATGTTGTCACAATGTCATGTCAGTTAGATATCAGACTCATAATTATGCAAGGCCTATACCTGTTCTAAACTTCAAATATTACCTTTCATTATAAAATAACACGCCTGTGTAGAGTTAACTGTGCTTAGGACACTGTGCTAGAGGATACGCAGAGGCGTGAGACACACTCCCAGCACCCGGGAGCCCCGTCACTGGGGCAGGTACATTTCCAAATAACTGATGCAGAGCAGAACGTGACACTGTGCAGACCGTTGCTATGAAAATGCTGAGGAGGAACACCATATTTTGGTTGGAAAGTTCAGAGAACTCGTCAAGAAGACGCGAAGGATCACAGAAGCTGAACGAATGGAGCTGTGTGGGAGTGGCCGCCCGATGTCAGGGCTGGCGCGAAGGAAGGCCCGGGCATGGGGAGGCAGGGACGAAACACAGGGTGCAAAAAGAACAGCAGGCCAGGAGGTCAACGTGCCGGTTCCAGATGAGCCACTTAAGGCTGCATAGCTTTGGACCTTGGTTTCTTCTCTATAATAACAGGATAGTTACATCTGGACAGCCACCTCACCAGGGGTTGCAATATTGCGATTTATAAAATGCATATTTTGGTCTTCACTGTTTCTGGCTCGTGACTCCCAAAACCTTTGAAATTTCTGAGCAATCATAGCAATGGATGCATCTTTTGTTATAAAAGGTGGTCTCTTGTCCTCAATTCTTGAAATCACATCATAGCCATAAAGGTGAAATGGGTATTTGTCATTCATAACAAGCCCCTTTCCACCACCACTGGGTTTATGTCAATGAGGTGACTTTCAGAAAGCACCTCAGGATGGAGGCTGGTTGCCTGGGGAACCAACTGTGAATAGACGATTGGAGCTTTCAGTCCCACCCCCTGATTTCTGCAGAGGAGAGAGGGGCCGGAGGTTGAGGCAGTCATTAATGGTTAACCATTTGACCAATCATGTTTACAGACTGAAGCCTGCATAAGAACCCAGGAAGGGGGGTCTCAGAGAGCTTCCAGGTTGGGGAGCCAGAATTCTCCCGTGTGCCACTTGTCAGGCCCCAATTCCACAAGGGCAGAAGTTCCCTCATTTGGGATCTCACACTCTGCATCTGCTCATCTGACTATTGATTAGTATCCTTTAACACTTTTTGTAATAAACTGGTAATCCAGTGAATAAACTGGTTTCCTAAGTTTTGGGAGTTGCTCCATCAAATTAATCAAACCCAAGGAGGGGGTCATGGGAACCTCTGATTTATAGTTAGTCAATCAGAAG